>PVKN010027925.1:0-13387 GCA_004027915.1 Capromys pilorides
GACTTCCAGAGTTTGAGACTTGAGTCATGATCCACTGGGATTATGTGTTTTAGTACTGATGGGACTATGTGTCTGAGTACTTCTGGGATTCCTTGACTCTTGATCCACTGGGATTATGTGTTTTAGTCCTGATGGGGTTATCTTTCTGAGTACGGCTGAGATTATTGGTGTGGTCTAAGGTGGAGAGCCTGAATGTAATATAAAGAGAGGCAGAGAGACAGAGAGACAGACTCAGGCTGTTGCTCTCTGCTCCTGTGGTTGTTCTGCCTCTGTGAACTGGATGTTCTCTGCCCTGTTCCATTCAGCCTTGGGCCAGCCAAATATGGACTGAAACCTCCAGCAACTGTGAGCTAAATAAACCTTTCCTTCCTTCATTTTGAGTGTCGGGTGTTTGTCCCAGCAATGAGTAAAAGTAAATAAGACAGTTAAGAATGTAAATTTACATACCAAAAATTAGAGAAAAAGAAAGGCTACAAAAGAAAGACAGCCAATATTTTGGCTCTAGACCTTCAAGATCAGTGAGGACTCAGAACATAAGAGAACCTGTCCTATAACATCCTATAACTCAGTGTTGTTCCAGATTTTCTGTTAATGGAGATTATGGGGCCACAGAGGAAAAGGATCAATGATGCATAGTGCTTCTAAGGAGTCACCTAGAGATAAAACATGCTCACATATTTTTTACAGAGAGCAGACTGTTCAAGTAATGACCATACCTCATCCAGATGGCTGACACTGACAGCAGTTCTGCAAAGCACTATACATGGTAAAGCTTGGGGGAATTTGACTGACCTTGGGAGATACAAAAGTTTCATGTTTTGTTATATAAGTCTTGCTTTAACTTGCCCTTAACCACCCAGCAGAAAAGTTTAGCCATGAGGCATAAAAAGTATAGCTAGATTAGCATGTTGAGCTGTGAAAGGCTTAAGTCAATAGCTTCTGACATTACCAGTTTACCAATAACCCACTACAATTAGAAATATTAGACTATGTATACAAGTACTTTCTCTTATTTCACTGAGAAGAAATTTTGTACCATTCATGATTAGAAAAATTATGTCTGCATCCAGTACTCTGAATAACTACTACAAGGACAAAAATATGCATTGTATTAATTATTGATAATGTACTATTAATGTGTTTTGAAGCTGCTTAATTGCTATTTATTAAGAGTAATAATAATAAAAAAGCTGCATTCAGATTTTCCACACCAGGCTAAGGGTTGTACTCATGCCCATTATCACATCCTTGATTATGAATTAATTTCAAACTCTACAAGTCCCTGCCCCATGACTACATGAGGCTTTAGGAGGATAACTGGACACAACCCTAACACCAGGTAACTTTGAACAACTTGCACTGATTGTTTAACAGTAATTTCAGTCAATCAGTATGTATCAGTGCTTTGTGTTTCTGGAAAACATCATACATTGTAAACTTAACTCCCCATGTGGTAGTATTTGAAGGTAGAGCCTCTAAGCAGTACTCAAAGAGCTTTCTTTCTTCTTCATAGAAGCCAAAGGCTTAAATCAAAGCTTCTGTGTGAGCACACAGTGTGAGATGCCAGTTACCTATAACCCAAGAAGGAAGCCTGCACCAAAAATGTAACATGCTTGCAGACTAATTTTGGATGTCTAGCTTCCAGAACTGTGAGAAATAAATTTTCTCTCTGTTTTCTCACTACCCAGTGATTTTATCATGTTAAGGAAGACCAAACTGACAAATAAAATTCTCTGTCAAGGAAAAATTCAAGAAAGAGGATATGAGCCATTCTGAAATGATGAGAGGCAGGCTCGGCTATACATTTCTCTATGCCTTACATCTGGATTTGGCTGGCAGACTAGGTGATATTGAAATTTGGAAATTGTCATCCCATCTCTGGCACATCGTAGAGTCTGAGAAGATCCTTTCTGAGAGTTTTATTATTTACATTATGCTGTAGTAGTCTGTTGACCTGAGCACCTCAGATGAAAAGATAATAATGAAATATGATAAACACAAATTTCAAAGACTCCAAATATAGTAAAACAAACTAACAAGCAAACAACAAAGAAGAGATAGCATCAGAGAACTTGACTTTATATTCATGCATGGTGGACAGCATAATGTGGAAATGGAGAAGGTGGCTATGTAGCTAATAAGACTTCTGATCCAGGTACAGAAGGCACCACATAGTTTTTCCTGCTTGTTATAAAATTCAAGAGGATCTAGAGGTAAAACAAATAAAGTACTGCTAAGCAAAGCAGTTCTTGCATTGGATAAACTGAAACTTCGTGAACATGCTCAGATGGCATCCTCTGGAATCAGGCTCTTGAACTAAAAAGGTGATTTAAGTTTCAACCATGTTTTCAACTTATCCTGCCAGGATGTACAGCTACTTGGCATGTATGACCTCTTTCTACGTTTCAATTTCTCCCTTATGGAGTGAAATGCTATCCGGGGCATATCTTACCATGGTATTTTGGGAGTGCATTATTTGGTTGGTTTCACAGTTTTAAGCATAGTAAGAATTTTTTCTTCAGGGTAGATCAATCCTTCATTCTTACACATACTGAATTCCATTATACAATTTATAAACTTAGATTTAGTTAATGCTAGAGTAGGTTAGAAGCTTTAGTGATGTTTCAATGGAATACGCATACATTGTATGTTTGAAGGGCTCCAGGAGGGTCAGAGGTCAGTGTGTTATGAGTTGAACCGTGGACACCAAAAATCACTTGTGTGCTCAAATCCTAATTCCAAATGCTGTAAAATGTATCTGTACTTAGGGGAAGGATTTTTCCAATCATAATCAGGTTAAAATGTAGCAATAGGGCAGGGTACAATTCAAAATGTCTAATGTTCTGTCAGAGAAGAAAAATAGTATTTGTAGAGGTAGAGACAAAAACACATAGAAATAATACAAGGTGCTCAGAGACATAAGGAAGAAGCACCCATCTACAAGTCAAGGGAGATAGCTTTCACATCTGTCAGAATGTTCCAGAAGGAAACTCTCTTGACTCCATGATTTTCAAATTTCAATCTCCAGCAGAATGAGAATATAGATGTTTTATTGTCTAATCCATTTAGTCTACAGGACTTTATTATGAAAGCCCGGTCAAATGAATGCTATATACAAACGATATTCTTAGTTCTTTCATAATTGGTGATTAAGCTTAGAATATAGTTTCATTAAATTATTAAATACCTAATAATGAAGAGCTGTACCAACAGTTAAATAAACTAAAATAAATCAAAGCAAAACAAACGGCCCAGTCCATACTTAGGTATTGTAGTTTAGGAAAAAAAATAAAACATTGCATTGATTAGTTCTCCTTTTGTTGCCATTTGTGACTCACACTGTTTAAAGGAGAAGAGGCATAACTTTACTCATGTTTTAAGTAAATTAAGTCCATGGTAAACTGGTTTGCATACATAAAGGTCATGGGGCAAATGTATGATAGAGCCACTACTTAGATCATAGTACGTGTCATAATGTGTGTCTAGATGTCTGCCAAAAGCCTCATCTAGTCATAGGGTGGCTTTTAGAGTTTGTGATCAATTCTTAACCAATGTGGGGATTATGGGTGTGAGTGCTACACCTGCCTTGGAGCAGATAATCTGAATACAAATATAAGGAGGGGAGAGAAGCTTGCTAGTTGCCCCAGATGTTGCTCCTCCTTTTGCTATTTCCTGTTTTCTGTAGCCATGAATGGCTGCCCTTTGCCATGTGCCACTCTGCCTTGGAGCCAGCTAAGTATGGACTGAAACCTCCACAAACTGTGAGCTTAATAAACCTCCTCTTTCCAAATTTTATGTGTTTGTTATTTTGTCGCAGCAATGAGAGACAAGTAGCTGAGACAGTATCCATGAGGCAGAAAAGAAGAATAATGCCAAAATCAGAAGGGATGAGGGATGAAAGTAGGTACCCAAGTGTATCTTTCCACGACTCACCAGACAGACCCACAAGTGTGCTATCTGTCCCTCAGTGGCTCCCAAGAGAAACTGACATAAGCTTCTGGAAAATTACAGGAAAAATGAACTCTTTGAATTGAAGAATTCATATATTTCAATTATGAAACTTTCAGATGTATTCTAAATTTTCTGCCTTTATTGACACCTTTAACAGCACTCATGTTGCAAATTGTAAATTTATTGTTAGAAGAGATGCCAAGAAAAGAAAGTAACTGACCTTCTTTTAGCAAGAGAAGCATATCATGGTCCACTTTGCTATTTTATATACAGCTGAACTTGCTTTAGCACAAATAAACATATTTTTCAATTGTCTATTTTATACTTTGATCATTTTTTCATTAAATATCAGGTACTGTAATAAGTTATATTTCAACTGAAGAAAGCTACATAATGACAATTTGTGTTCTTTGTTGTGAAGTATTTTTTAGACTTTTTTCTAGATATGACTTAATTACAATAGCTTTCATGTTTTGAATTCCAAATACTTTGATATTTGATTTTACCATTTGCTTCTGTTTTACATAGAGACAGATTTTACAAGTACTTTATTCAATATTCTTTGATCTTATTCATGGGTTTAGACAATTTCTGCAACAATGTAGTGCTGTCATTTTTCAAATAAGTGATTATATTTGCAGACAATATAACTGCCAAATATAGTATAACATATAATGTTATAAATCGTTGCACAGATGTTGATAAATTCCATTCCTAATGATGGGAATAGTTCATGTAAACAATCCATGTATCAGGGCAAGACTACAGCTCTTATATTTATTGACTAATAAATTTAAGACTGTAGTAGGTTGGGAAGAAATAATGGTGATGACAAAGCTTCATAAGTTCATAAGAAGTAGAAGTGTACAAATGAGAGTCAGAATAAAAGTTATTAGTGTGGCATCTATACCAACAGAGCAATGATGGGTTTGTATACTAAACTGTGTTAGTCACGTTTGGCTGCTGGAAAGACCAGACATCATTTGGGTAGGGAAATAATGGACAAAGTTGAAATATGCATCTACCTGGCTACTCGTTTCCTCAAATTTTACATCTGGGTGAGTTATAGTCATGGGAATTGGAAGCTCTGTACTGTACAATTCCTGTACACTTTATGGATCATTGTGTATCCAGGGAAATTTGACCTCCTATATAAAGTATAGCAGTTCTTGACGAACTCTAGACCTTATTTTCATCTACTTGGGTAAAGGTCTCTCAACTAGGTGGATATATAGGGAAATGTGCTTATTTTTTAGTAGAAAGAATTATGAAGAGGAGTTCATGTGTTGATGCACTTTGAATAGCTTTGTATTTAAAGCTGATTGTTTCATGTATAATACTGTATGTCTTGTTACATTCATTTGTACATAATGATGTGAAGAAAAATGAAACTAATAGACCTTCTGAAAAAAATTACACATTGGTCACAGGAATTTGAGCCTATCAAAGTTAATCATAGTATATTACTGTTGAGGAGGTACTCAGTGACAAACATATGTATTCTGTTTGATATTAAATGTTTTGCTTTACTTTTCCTTTGGTTGTATACTGGAGTGATAATTTTAGTTATTCCTTCATTCATTCATTTAATATGTATATTCTGCATGCACAAAATGCAGAATAATAGAGACATGAGCTAAATAAGACAATATTAATATTTGATATAAGATTGACTAAGCATGAGACTGAGAGTGAAGATGCATTTCTGAGAGGACAAAGATCTTATTTGCCTTCTACAGCTTTGGAAATGTGCTTGCTGCTCAGAATGGAACAAAGTGTGCTGTGGTGATAGAGATGGACTTAAGAGTCTGTACAATGTTACAATGGAAAAGAACAACTCCTGACACCCACGGACCTCTCCAATGAGATATAATCAGTTGTGCTTGGCAATGGAAGAAGGGCACATTATTTACCTGTCATGTCATGATAAGTTGTAAAGATGATACAACACTACTGTGATTACCTTGGTAGTATGATATATTTGTTCTTCTCCTCTATTTATGACTAATCAGATATAGCAGATAAAAAATTATGAAACAGGAGCTCACATTTGAATTTTAGCTGAATAACAAATCAGTGGATGGGTGAAAATACTCTGGCAAGTCCGTTTTCCTGACAAAACTCATTTGCCATCATCTATACCTCAGAATCCTTAGGCAACATTTAGGATGATACCGTTCATGGAAAACAACTCTTCTTCCAGAAGTATTAGAATACTGAAATTAACTAGAATGTATTTTAACTCTAGGAGTATTATAATTAATTCCAACATTGACTCCCAATCCATCAGGGAGACAGCCTCAACCAGAAGATGTTTTATTTACAATGTAAAACAGAGCTAAGCTGTAATTTCAAAAAGCATCTTCTCCAAGGATGTTTATATATGATACACAATTCTCTGAAGGAGCATTATCCATACACACTAATTCAGAAAAGAATTGATAACCCAAGGAAATCAAAGCAGTGCGCATTTTCAGTATCTCTTCTCATGGCCAGGATGTTGGAGGCCAACAGTAAAAATGCTAGTGTCATATTAACTTGGAGTATGCTGTCTTCATGTTTGCTTCAAACAGAATTTCTAATAAACTTTTATGCTTATGGTGCCTTAAGCGATGTGTGTGTGATCATTGTTATTACTGTTTTATAAATTGGAAAACATACTCAAAAGATGAAATAACTTTCTCTATAATATAGGTAGGCAATGCCAGTAATAGAACAGTCAGAACTTCACTCTTGTGGCTCAATAAATACATATTTTTCTAGCAAGTCACACTGTCATTTGGATCAAGTGTTTTCTTTATGAGGCACATAATGACTTAACTAGAACACTGATGTAGGAGGATTTTGTTCTCTTTTATGTTTGCACGATGGAGAAGAAGCCCTCTCCACCTCTGTTACACTAAGTTCACAAATCATAAAGTTAATCAAGCGCAGTTTTTATATCTGCTCATTTTCAAAGATCCTGTTTGATCAACAAAGAAATATCAGAGCAATGGACCTCAGCAGAAAGACTCTCAGCTAGAAGAGTGTACTTTGGCCCATCTTCACTGATACATCACCCAGCACAGCCAGTGGAAGCAAGTTAAAGGCATATGGTTGTGTCAGAATATCTTACTTAATCATGACATGATGTGTTAATAGAGGATTCAACAGGACATCTCTAAATTACACCTTCTTTCATTCCAAGGTACATACTGTATTAAATGTAAGGCATTATAAGATATTTAAATTAAGTGTTCTTCTGTGTCATTGGAAGGAAAATAAATAAGGGCATGATTTAAAAAATAGTGAATGATAACAAATCTTAATGTGACACAAGGATGGCATGAGCAAGGCTTGGAACAACTTAATGGAAATGCAGATTGTGGAACCAGAAAGGCCAGCTAAGCTCCCTGAACTTTGTTTCTTGTGGTCATTTTCTGAAACATTATTCTAATTCATGGCATCATGCTTATGATTGTTCAATATTTTTATTTATTATAAGTTCATGGTCTTTCTTCTCTTAGTAGTATGAAATCTGCAAGAGAACTGTAGCTGAGGACCTATCAACTTCCTAAGATACAGCTGACAAGTGACTGAACTCAGCAGTGAATTAATAATTTTCTAATGAGCAGCTGTTTGATATTGGGCTTCTCTGAGGGCGCTGTATTTGTATTTGTAAAATAGCATGAAACAATCACTTTCTCAAAGATGTGTGTCAATTTTTAAATGTAAAGCAAAACAAATTATACTGCCTAGTGACAGTGAAGGTGGCAGAGATTAGGAAATCGGAGCTACGTGAAGACGTGTTGCACACTCAACCCTCACAGATGGCTGCCCATGCCCTCTTAACCACTGAATCTGGCAGTACTTGCAGCCAAAAACAGTGTAGCGTGTACTGTGTCTAAACAGAAGCTCTGATGTCCAAGGTCTTCTTTCTTCTAGAATGTGACTGTTTCGGATTAGGGTCATCTCTTCATTCTAAATCAAACCATGAACACGTGAAAGGCGATGCTGACCCAACTGTCAGGTTGAACTTGGACTCTGATGGCCAGCAAATTGACAGCATGAGAAATACCAGACAACCCCTGACTTCTCACTTAGCAGTGTCCTGTAATTTTTTTTTTTTAATTTCACTTGTACCTGTTAGCAGTTGATATACTTACAACTCTCTTGGGGAATGGTTATACAGCATAAACATACTATAGCTTATTCCCTTCTCTCCTAATTCCCTTTTGCTTCCTCCTCACTTAGTGATGTCTTGACGTAAGATTTATTTCAAATATATTATTATGTTGAGAAAGAGCCTTTTACCATCACTGAATTCTAATGATACGTTGAACTTTGATCATATCCTCTAGCCAGTGGTGGCTGGTGTGATACGCTGCTTGGCAGCAGCGGTGAGCTAAAAGTTGAAGGCTCATGATGAGTGGTGAGTATGTGCTACTATTCTGTGATGATTGGTAGGATAGCTGTGAGCCAGTAAACGCATTTTGAACTTGTGATTTTCCAATTTTCAATGGATGTTGAAATGTAGCCCCACTGTATATCAAGGAGCAATTGACTTTGTTATTGAAAGCTATTAAATTTTAGAGTGGTGATGCAGGACAAGCTGCTGAGGGCTGACTACCATAATACTTAGGGAATCCCAGAAATGAGTTGTTCAATGCAAGGAGCTGAAAGTTTTCTCAAAGAAAAGAATTTTTGGTAGTGCACATGAAGAATTTTAGCTGACAAAAGAAAACAAACAATGCTTTCTTGTCATGAACATATGCCATAAAAAGTGTCTGGCACCTCATTCATCACGTCAGTGTCTCACTTAGCTTTATTGTCTTTAATCTTAGATCCTTCTCCTTACCATTGCAGTACTTACGCAGTGTCCTAACCCTGGGAATGAAAATGAGACCATGAGACAGTTCTCAAGCCCACAAAAATGATGAATCTTGGGCAGAACTTGAGACATTTTTGTTATGGACTTTAATCCTCCTATTGCATGGAATTTCCTGATTCCAGTCCATGAAATAGTTCTACTACTGATTCCTGCTTCAGAAACCTTATGCAACCACTTTTGTCTCATAAGTTTTTGTTTCCAAAATCACCACATCCCAAATGTTTGTATATGAAGTCCTTCCCATTCTTTACAATCTAGCTCAACAGCTGGATAATCTTTTATTTTGTTTATTTATTTATTTTTCTTTTTTTGATAATCTAGAATCAGTGTTACCATAACAGTTTTTGGACAATGTCTTATTTGAATACTTTTATTATTGTTAGTGATTAACAAAATACCTGGCATATAGTATATGCCCAATAAATATATGTGATAGTAAATTGAATTCACATATTAATTCAAATATCAAAAATATAAAATTAAACTTTGTTTCTAAGATCTTACCTGTTTTGAACATGATATGCTTCATAAAATTTTATTAAATTAGATGTGAACAATTATTTTAATAAAGAAAGAGTCATTTGGAAACATTCCGAAGATGACAATGTGAATGTGTTTCTTATTAATTCCCTTAGCTTACCATGTATCCAATGCCATGTGTTCTTTTCCAAGTCTCTAGTTGCTTTGTATTTTGGCCAGAATTCCTTCAAGACCTAGGCATGTTTAACCAAAACAACAGG
Source organism: Capromys pilorides (assembly GCA_004027915.1). Classification (NCBI taxonomy): domain Eukaryota; kingdom Metazoa; phylum Chordata; class Mammalia; order Rodentia; family Capromyidae; genus Capromys; species Capromys pilorides. The sequence goes on from PVKN010027925.1 coordinate 9,562, forward strand.
AGTGAAGGAAAAGAAAAATGAAAGATATTTATGTTGCAGGTGGGGAGATAGCTCAGCAGTCTAACAACCTGCCTGGTAAGCACAGTGATTCAGATTTGATCCCTAGTACCACATACTGTGCAGGTCACAGTACCTTGGGCACACGGTGTTGCCCCAAAAACGGGCATGGAAGCATATATCTGTAATTCAGCTCAGGGGAGGCTGAGACAGGAAGACCTCTAGGAGTTTGAACTGTGTAGTGAGACCCCATATGGAAAGAATAACATATGAAAAGAAAGATATGCATGTTGAATATTTTTTTAAAAATCATAAGGATATCATCTGGCTATACAGATCTAATGGAATTAATATTATAATATCCATGATAAATTATGATGAAAATTACAACAATTAGTATTAAAAGAAGTGATCACCACTCCATTTGTAACATATTCTTCAGGAAGACATCTGTAGGTAGACAAAATGTAATACTGAGTGCATTCATGAGAATAGCTACCCATGATCCAGCGTGATCCTGTGAAAGACACAAAATTTTAACACTGATTTTCCTGGCATTATACTTCATTCTGACAGACAAAAATAATATTCAAGTCATGAGGAGGCAAACAGACTATATTAATGCTACATTTTCAAAAAGCTTATGGAAAGAAAATAACGAAATTTCCAACATCTGTGCAAAAAATAAAAACCTTCATCTCTCGTCTTATTTTAGAGGTTCTTTTTAGTTGGGCTCATTAATGTTTATGCACTTGCAGCACATGATGCCTCCCTTATAGAATTTGGAAAAGATATTAATTTCCCACTTTGTTTTTGCATCTCCTCAGTAGGAGGAATGCATTTGATTTTAATGCCAGGAGAAGCATGCTACAAGGAAGACCTGGTTGGCTGCCACAAATAAATGAAATGCTGAATAGATCCATGAGTAATTCACAAGCACTGGGTGGAAGGAAAAGATTGCTTGATTGTATGATGTGATTTCTACTGTAGTGCAGTGCCAGTGGGTTGCTCTTCATGGATCTCTTTGAGTCCTTAACATAGGAGAAGCTCTTTGCTTCTACCAATGCAATCTCAACTTCAAGTAGAAGAGATTCTCACACTCAGTTTTGTCTGAAGTGATGCCAAACAAATGTTAATTTTATAAAGTATTATGATATAGAAAAATGCATTATATAAACACAGTGTTATTTAGATCATTTCCTCTTATATCCTTTTCTCCTCATGACATAGCAACATAGGTAGTCTGAACCTGAGTTACCTGATCTGTACATTGATAAATAAAAATCCTAAGGTAATTGGGTCAGACAATCTTACTATTACTGTTCCCACATTTCTTTGTCCATGTCTTCCTGTTGCAGTGGGTAGTTTTAAAAGACACCGAATGGGCATAGCATTTCAAGGGAATTTCCCATTCTAAATATCAATTAGGGCAAAATTTCTAGAATTTTCTCAGATCCCCCACCCCAAATAGCATTGATTAAATGAGTAGAGACCAGTAATGTACCATGCCACTCTTGTTACAAGGGAGAAATGTTCTTGCAAGCATACTGTCATCATATGACCAAGAGATACTTTGTGCAGTGAAAGAGGGAAAAAAATCTGTTCAAAGAAAAAAAAAAGGCAAGAATTAAATGTTCCCAGGGAATTGCAGTTCAGTTATAATATTGTATATAGGATTATTTCACAGAAATAATTTTGCAAGTTTCTCGTGGCAGACAAAAAATGATTAGAACATTGTGATGTACAGGATGTTTCCATTATTTTCTGTAAGTTTGCATTAAAGGTTCAAAGTAACATAAATAATTCATGATAAGCTCTATCAAAAGAATTTCTAACTGAAGCAAGTGCACACGAGAAGATGCCTGTAAGGCCATATTTTAATAGGACTTGGTAATGCCTGGTTGGCCTTCTTTGCTCTCATAGAAAACTCTTGGGTTTGTATCTTGTTATAGGTTAATGCACAAGCAAGAAAAGTGAATCTGACTTAAATTGAAAGCTAGGCTTCTATGAGAAGATGTAAATACTAGCACAATATCTCTAGCTCTTTCATGATGCTCTATAAGAACAACAACAGAGAACTTTTACCAACCCACAATTAGTGCATGACCATTCCCACTATATAAAATCCCTCTCTTCAAAAGATACCCGAATAGGGAGAGAAAATGGCATGGCTTCAAGGGAGAGAGTTAGCCTATGTGAAAGTCACTGAGGATCAATAGAGCTTGAGAGCTTTTTCCTAAAACAGGATCTTTGTTAAGAGCTTACCACATTATCTCTTAATTATCTCAATAAGCTTAGTATAAAGGGATTATCCGTTAATAATAGATATGTGTTTCACCAGGGTTAGATGTGGATATCCAGAGTGTCGGCATCAGATTTCCTTTTCCATTCTCCTCATCTATACATGACATTGTCACATAATAGAAACTAAGAATTTTGAAGTCTGCTTGTGCAAAGCCACTTTGGAGAACATGGCATTGCCAGAATCAGAAGGAAGAAAGAAAGTTTTGTATCACTCAGCAGTCAAAGCTGCTTGAAAAGGTGTTAGGAGTGGGAATGGATAGGATGAGCATTTGTCCCCAGGATGCAGAAAGAGGTCTGCAGAACCGCTCTCCCATTGCAAGGCCTGGGCGATGGAACAGTATATGGAGGGATGACTTGCACTGACTTAAAAACAGTGGAAGCATGGAGAATTTCGAGCTGGAGCCAGTGCACACAAGTAACTACTATGTTTTTAATATGCCTTACAAATGCCTGCCTGGTAAGTGCAACGTCATGAGTTCAAACCCTGGTCCCTCGGGGGAAAAATAAATATTCCTCTGATGCTGCACACAGAGCTGTAGGAACTATTACCTGGCCTGCTTGGCTTCAGCCTTACTTTGGTCCTATTATTTTTTATGGCATCCAAGTAGGTGAGTGGTGTGGTGTGGCAACATATGGAATGCTGCCTGGATTGGCCTTAAGATCTTCCCCAACTGTTGGTGGGATACATTTCTTCATTGCGACAGGTCATGTCACTGAGGCTTGGCCTTGGGGTTTGTGTCTGTGTCTCATACCCTTGGCCATGACACTATTGTTCTACTCTGCTACCTGGATGCCATCCTTGTAGCATCCTTGTTGCACTCTGCCCTGCTGCCGGGATGTGAGGCTTTGGGAACTTTTGAGCATGAACTGGATTTTCTACAATGTAAACCACATTAAATCTTAACTCTTTTAAGTTGTGGGTATCAAGGATCATGTCCAGCAACGAAGGAGCTGACTAATATACTCATAAAATTAGCAATTTCTCTCCTCGTAAGAGGTGACACTCCTTCTCTGCCTCTTTGGGCCTGTGGTTGCACATGACCACACTGACCATGGTGCTGTTAAGAGGCACTGATCAGAAACCAATTTTCCTAGGAGGAGACAGAAATTCAGTGGGAGAGTTCTCTGCTGTAAAGGAGTACAGAGGCCAGAGATCTAACCATGTGGTACCAAGCCTCTTTTTTTGAATAGCGATTTTATATTTTAAGAAAAAGATGAAATAATATAGTTCTTAAATCCTTCAAGACTATGAGTTTTTATGAATCTTTGGTGACATAAATCCCTTACGGATATTAAGGGGGTCTTGTAGATGGTAAGTTGATTCAGGCACATTAAGTCCATTTGCGCTTTCTTCTCCCTACTAATACTGTGAGGACTCCACGGTAACAGTAACGATCCATGAGTCCACTGTAGGCTAGAAGAGAAATTTTAGCATTCATGAGACTCTCTTCATACTTTTTTGAGTAAAAATTCTTCTGCTCTTTTAATATTACCTTCACACTCCTCCAGTTTCTGAATGCATGGT
>PVKN010027926.1:0-13379 GCA_004027915.1 Capromys pilorides
AACTGGTAATGCCTGGCTCATAGGGTTACTGTACACATTTAAAAAGACAATGAACCTGAGAGCATTCTGTAAAAATACAATATGCATCTCAGATGTAAGTATGAATATGTTCATTTATTACACGCAAATGAACCCCTAGTGTGTACACACACACACACACACACACATACACACACACAGAATTACTTTTCTTAATTGCAGCAAACTAATAATGTCTCCAACAGGGGAAGAAATTCGAACAAGACTTTCAATCAGTTCTAATTCTTTCTAATTGCTTTTAATAGTAGTAAATAGTAATTTTATTTCAGAAAAATGACAGACACAATCCAATAAGATTATCTTCTTCCATTTCTGGTAGCATCAGATATGATCCTAGATATGCTAATATCTACAACTATTGCTGACACCTATTTTGAAGTAGACATTTTTAAACAGCTCAGATGATAAAAGGCTGCAGGTGTCAAACACTCTGTACAATGTGCAACAGAGCATGGATAGATATTTCTGAAAGACAGCCAGGAATGACCAGGCTGTGCTTGTAGACAAACCTAAGGGGCAGAGTTGGGTGGGGAGTAATACTCTGCATCTCATTAAAGCAGACTAGAACAGCCTTTAGACCTTTGCCCTTTTCTTTAGGTATCCTTCATATCTACAAGCTGAGTAGAAATCAAAATACTTCCTGAAAAATAATCAGAAAATTTATGGATCTTTTCAACCTTTTTAAAAATTGATGCAACAGCAGATTGACTGAACACAGAGGATGGTGTAGAGAAATTAATTTTTCATTTATTCTCTAGGAAGAGAGCTATTTTAAATGTGGCAAGTGTGATATATGTTTTCCTTCTTCCATAAATCAACTCCCTCCTTGGGAATTTTAGATCTATTTATTGATCTGCATGGACCATTGTCCCTTAAGTCTTTGTTCCATTAATCACTGAGTAATTTCCAAGGAACAGTGCTCATGGAGATTATTCACTCCAACTTTTCTAAAGTTGTTAGCCGACAGCTAAGTTTGATGATAAAGCCAGGGCAGCCATCTATAGAGCTCACCACCTGTGAAAATGCGTTCAGTGACATTACCACCAAACTATGCAAATGCAAAGGGGCACCTGGCCTGGACTAATGACCTTCCAACAGTGAAACAGAAGGGAAGGAAAAGAAGGCATTTACACAGACACTACTAGGAAGGAACTGCATTTCCAACTGGTTATAGTCACAGCAAAGAAAGTTCCATGCTTTCCCAGGAAACCAACACCTCTACATCAATGCCTACTAGTCTGGGGAAAGACGGAATATGACCTGGAACTTGCTAGTTTGAGAAAGGATGCAGCCAAATCTTTTCTTCCACAAAAAATCTTTCATGTAAACTTTTCAAATAATCAGACTGCTACAAAAAGGCAACCATTAGAGTTTCATTCAGGAGATGGTCAGTGGTAGTCATTTACACACAGCTGTGATTTACAGTCAGTCGGTTATTTTTCCCTTAACCCATACTCACAGTCAGTTCTCTTTCTCTGAATACAGAAGCACCAATGGGAGCTTGGGAGATGGGAAGTAGGAGGAATAGGAATAATCAGCTTTGAATAACAGATAAATTGGAATGTTAGCAGACATACACTGCTGAGCAGGAGAAATTCACAGAGGGAGAGTGGAAGAGCCACACATATGGCTTTCTTCACAAATGCTGTATGAAGGGCACAGCCCATGGGTGCCCTGTGCCAGAGAACCTGGTGCAACAGGTGCACGCAGGGCCAGTGTCAATACGGCAAAATATCGAATTCCTACCCATTATCCCGTATCTAAAATCACAATCCATCTGTGTTCTAGAGTTCAAACCTTTGAAAAGTGACATAACACAGATAACACCTTATCAACAGCCTCATTTTTCATGAACCCAAATTCATTATGAAACAACCTCTGTCAGATCTTTTTAAATTTCAAAACTGCAGATGAGCCATTGTGGACCTGTACACCTGTAGTGGATGACAAGTGCAAAGGCTCTCCACTCACACTGGCAACCAGACCTACCCCATGACCCAGTGACAGAAAGGTATTCCCTGGCCCAGCAGCATACTGGACTTAGGCCCTCGGCCTCTTCAGCATCAGGGTGCTTGCTGAACCTTTATAAACTTAGAGAAGCAGAGATGGGCACATCTAGCATCCTAAGAATATCTGTGATCATGTGGGACAGCCCTAGGTTTGTAGTCTAAAGGCTGGAGAGCCCTTTTGTCTCTGTCATCCTCTCACTCAGGGACTTTGGATAACCCAGTTATCTCTTCTAAGCCTCAGTTTGTTAATCTATAAAATGGAAATAATACCATATATGGTTCAGATGATTAAATGAAGAATTTGGGGCTTAAAGTGCTCTCTATACTGGGAATTGCTGTTCCAGAATGTCATGATTTCTACTGCTATTTGGAAAATAAAACAGAACTGTACATGTAGCATTGCTTTATGCACTAAATTACATGGACAACTGGAATGGTGTTATTATCATCAACTTCCCTATCATGCAAACAGGTCTGGCTTTCCAGAATTGTGTAGAAAACTCAGGTTGTGTAGCCAAGAAATGGTAACCTCTACAACCATCACTGTGTCCCTCATCTTGCTGTGACTGGTCGCTCCACAAAGAGGTCAAATAAAAAAACAGGAGTCCTTCTGAGGACTCTGCCTTGAAAAGCATGTACAGGAGATGTGGCCAGGTCAGGGTATCCAACCAAAATCTTTGTCTTCTGAGGGATACTTCTCTAGCCACAGGCCGACAAGGTTCCTCTATCCCAAAGCCTTCAGAGTGCCTGGTCTCAGCACCAGCCCTACCACTCTGCCTCCATCTCCAGAAGGCAATTCTACTTGTTCTCCAAACTCTGAGATCCACGTCTGTGCGTTTAGAATGATGATGCCTGCCCCATAGTCATGGAGAGAAATGAGTGAGAATGTATGTAAAGCCCTTTGAACACCAGAAAGCACAACTCAGATATGAAGTTAACTGTCATGACACAGCCAGCCGGGGATGCAGCGGTAGCTCAGATGCAGAGTTTCAAGGTAATGGGGCTGAGCTATCAATCTCTACTGGGAAATCCATACCCCTCCTTGCGCTGGCTGAGGAAGGCGGGCTGCAAAGCATCACACCCAGCCAAGTTCTCTTCCCCAGGCCTGGACAGATCATTGCAAGGTACTGTTGAGAGTGAAAGAATGGACTCTTCAGCACTTTGGGCATCACAAGAGTTCTTTTCTGTGCTCTGTTCTGTTTGTTTTTAATTCTGGGTTTTCCTCAATTTATAGATTTGACAATACTGTGAGACTCTAAGCCCTGGAGAGCTAACAGCATGGAATTGTACAAGATTGATGTTGTATGTTTTAACTTCAAGCAGCTGAAGCCAAAGCAAAGATCTAAGTAGACTATTACAGAGCTCTGGTGCCATAGTGCATGTCTAGGAATTTGAATGGTTTTGAATCTTTGGACTTTGCTATAGAAGAGTTTTCACTGTAACTGGTCAGACCCAGCACTGGGATGGAACTGATGTGAATGTCTAATCTGTTGTATATGCATGAAAGTCTCCATGCATTTTCTTACATGCATGTATGATTGTCTTCCTTTGTCTACTAATTATTAAAACAGGAAGGTTGTTTCTCAGGGGTATCTGGTAGAGACAAAGCATTAAAATTTCAGGTGCAACAATCTGAGAAAGGTCCCATGCTAAAGACGGGAACACAAGGTTATGGAGTTTGCAGTTGTTTTCTACTCTTGTCTTTAGTACCTTTCAAATGCTGCTATTATTACTCTCCTGATAGAACAGTACTTTATCATAGGTGAAGAGAAACAGTAACCAAAAATGAAGAACCAAAATCACTGCAAATGAAAACTTTAATGAGCCAACACCTAAGTCCAGTAACAATGGCAATTTTCAACAAGACAAAAGAGAGCAAGTTCTGGCAAGGATGTGGAGGAAACCGTGTCTCTGGACACTACTGATAGGAATATAAATCCTAGAAATGTAAATTCTAGTTATTATAGAAAATAGCTTTGAAGTTCCTAACAGAATTAAAGATAGAACTTCCATATGCTCCAGAAATCCCACTACTAAGTAATTATCCAAAGGAAATGAAATCAGTATGTGGAAGAAACACCTACACTCCCAGGTTTATTACAGTGCTATTCATAGTAGCTAAGAGGTGAAGAGTATCCAGCAGTTGAAGAATGAATGAATGAATGAGTGAATGAATGAATGAATGAGTGAATGGATGAATGGATGAATGAACAGAACAAGGACAAGAGATGATTTTTCTTACAAGAAAGTAAAGAATGTGTGATATTCATACACACCAGAAAGGATACTGTTTCACCAGGAAGAATGAAATCCTGTCATTTGCATCCACGTGAATGGAACTGGAGATCATTATGTTAAACCCAGAGCGACAAGTGCCACATGATCTCATTCATATGTGGAATCTAAAAATATTAATCTCATAGATGTTGAGAGTATAATGGCAGTTACTGAGGCACAGAACAGTAGACTACACTAAGTTTTATACTCAGTGTAAAATCTTCTCTTTAGAGAAGAGTAAGAAGTTCTGTCATGCTGCCATACAGTAGGATCACTATAGATAGCAATTATGGACTTCACTTTTTAAAAAGTAAAAAAATGACTTTAACTGTTTTTAACCATAAATAAATGATAAAGAAAGATAGATATGCTTACCTTGATTTAAACACCGAATGTTGTATACCTGTATCAAAACATTACTTATCTCCTTCACATGTCCAGCTTTTCTGTGTACCAGTTAAAAATAAATTAAATTAGCAAAAGAAGAAGCCAAGATTTTTTGTCCCCTTCCCCATTCAAATCTCTGAGCCATAGAACAATTTGATAAAATCAGCCATAACTGTAAGATGTAGATTAAATAATTTATACCTTATTGGATTCTTATTTTGAGAATCTACAGAATATTACAAAATATGATTTCTACTGTGAATTATCCTCCAAAGATGATGCCAGGAGAGACAAGTGGAAAAATGTAGGAGCAAGTATACCATATCTGTTCCAAACAGTTTGTATTTAAAACCTTCTCTTTAATATCTTTTTATCCTACATAGAACTTCCTTCATGGAGAATATGCATTGTAATTATCTTTGTTTAGCAAAAGCTTCATTATATTGGCACACGTCTTATAAACTGTAGGACAATGATGTACTAATATCCTTAGCTTTTGGTATTTAACCCCAACTTCAGATATATATAACAGGGCCCTAAATCACCTGCACCTACGATTTAGGTTAGAGTTGCCATCTGAATTCCCTAAGTAGTCCTCGTGCTTTGGAATTTCATTGTCACTGTTTTTAACATCGGACCTAGGCATTGGGTGGCATATGGCATTTTCTTGGAAAACAAATTAATAACTTGCCTTGTCTCTGCAGACCCAGGGGGCAGGCTCTCCTCGCTCCTCCCCCAGCCACACCATCAGCAGGCCCATCCCCATGCCCATCCGCTCGGCGTCTGCCTGTTCCACCCCGACGCACACGCCTCAGGACTCCCTCACCGGTGTAGGGGGAGATGTACAAGAGGCATTTGCACAAAGTAAGTGTTGGTGTTGTTGCCTTTTAATGGCAAATAAGTCAGCAAAGCCACTGCTTGGGGGACACTCCTCAGAGCTCCAAGTGGCTCATGGCTGGGCCGGTGTCCATCCGGAGCATCTCAGCAACTCCCTGTGCTGCACCGCTCCTCCTCGTGTCACCGTTCTACCCTCCTGGCCCATTTCTTAATAAATCTTTGTTCTTCAAGTTACAGGAAATATTTTAAAATCTGTCTCCTAGGGTACTATAAATACAATTCATTTTAACTTCATGTCTTCTCTTAAAGACTGAGATTAAATAATCCCAGTGCATTAGCTCTAAAATGACAAAGACATGCACTAATTTTTTAGATCCCAGTTAAGAATCCTATAGGTTGTATCCCTGGAGGGACAAGGCTAAACTTCTGCAATCAGTAAAGGAGCCGAGATAGACCAGAGGTACCAGTATTCTTCCTGGGCAGGGGTCAGAGGTGCCTCAAAGCAAGCGACTTGATACTTTTCTTAAAATCACTTTTTAGATTCAGAGTGTAAGAAAAACAAATTTGTCTGCATGCCTTTTCAACCAAGTCAATCTCATTCCCAGAAATAAACTGTTAAGAGTTTGGGCCTTCTTGTCTTTCTGTTTATACACAAAAAGATGTTTATATGCATTGATAGATGCATACACTTTTTTTCCCACATCAATCAGGTCATGATTGGCATTTTGTTCTGTTATTTGTGGTTCTTAGAAATGGAATTAGGTTGTGAACATCTTTCCACATCCTCACTTAAAGATCTGAGGAAAAGAAAAATTTGAGCTTAAATTCTAAGACAAAGCCCAGCATAAATAAAATCAAAAGACAAAAACTAACATGAGGAAGACATTTCCAGCACATGTGACAGTCAGTTTTCTTAATTTCAGCTACACAGAAAGCATTAGAGATCAGGGAGAGACACTCCCAATAGCCAAAGTAGATGAAGGATACAAATATAGAGAGGAAATTAAAGCACCCATAAATACATGAAAAGGATCCAACGCCACAAATAATTGTTGGAACACAAATTTTCCACAAAGTAGCACCTTTCTTCCCAGCAGATATTTTAAATGTTTTTTTAACACCAATCTTATCCAGAGATAGTAAGATTGAGAAAACAGACACTCTCCTCCATAATGTGCAGGGTAAAACCTTAACACATTTTAATGAGGGAGAATAACAGTCTATCACTTCGTATGAAAATAGAGGACTCAAATTAGGGCTTTTTCTTTTAGGCACTGAATTTAAATCAATAACAGGTTATGGCTGGGCATGGTGATGCACACCTCTAGCCCCAGAACTCGGGAGGCTGAGGCAGGAGGATCACTTTTTTTTTTTTTTTTTTTTTAGGAGGTTTCTTTTAGCTTGAGGCTGGGCTGCAAAGTGAGTTCAAGGCCAGCCTGAGCTACACAGTGATAGCCTGTCCCAAAAAGAAAAAGAAAAAGAAAAAAAGAAATTAGAACAGCTCATGTAACTGGCAAAATAGCTTTCTTTTTCAAAATTTTAGAAAGCAAAATATCCTTTCTCTAAATCATGTTTCAAAATTTACAGATTCTGTGTTTTAAATCAACTTATGCTACCTATTATAGTTAATGTATTTATCTAACTACTTTGATGTTTAAAAATGTGATGTACTTACCACATTCCTTATTTAATATTGCCAAGAAATGACAATGAAGCAGAACCTCGTGACAGCCCTCAGCTCGTAAAATGCTCATGCTGCATAACTGCATTTGTCATTCAAGTATTTAAAGTCTTGAACCTTTTTTCCCAATATGTTTTACTAATTAACTATCAGTTCCAACTTCACATGACCCCACTCTCAGGCCAATCCACAGATACCCATTTAACTCTTAGCACACTTGCAATGTAAGAATCATTTTTTTTTTCCACCATAGAGTATGATGCAACATAATCTCACCTAAATGGCAGGTCGGAGTGTGGGATGTGTATGCGCCCATGTACTGGGAGCAAGCGCCAGAATTCTCACGCATTTCCCACCATCTGGAAGTGTGCAGTTCATAGGCTCCCTATTCCCAGGAGCTTCATGTCCTGCTAGGGAAAGCGCTAGAGATTCTGCTAGGGACCAAGGATGTGCTGAGAGACCATAATCCAGGGCACTCAGCTACCGCACAACAGCTGGAACAGTCGCAGTGGACAGGACGTGCAGGTCTCCTAGCAAACTGAGACTTATCGCCTGTGTGTTCCTAGGAAAGGTGTCTGTTCATGCTGGCTTACCAGTTTGTTCCAGGTCACCCAGTCTTATTAATGTTCATCCCTTTCCCTTTCAACACTGTCCCACTTTAGACAATAAATTGCATGAACCGCCATCCCTAGCCACGTCTTCTTATAGCAGGAGCCATTGCCCTAACTTTTTCTGCTGTTTTTGTTTTCGGGACATGAGCCAAAGCACTTTTGAAAGGGAAAAATAAGAGAACTTTGGTTGCAATATATTGTCAGTGAAAATAATAGACAACAAAAAAACTTCGGGTAAAAGAAAAACTGAGATTTCTTAAATTGTCTTTTCTTTACTGAAGGCTCAAGAAGGAATCTAAGGAATGACTTGCTAGTGGCAGCAGATTCCATCACCAACACCATGTCCTCCCTGGTGAAAGAGCTGAATTCGGGTGAGTCCCGGTATCCTCGCATCCATCTGCCCATCACAGAGGGGCCTCCTCATTGCCCAATAGAAGAGAATATTTTAAAGGCCCATGCAATATTTTTCAATTTTTGATAATGTTTACATTTTGCTCATTAGAAGACTATTAATACTATAATCAGTGCAGAAAATTTGGGCAATGCAGAAAAGAATAAAGAAAAGAATTAAAATCAACCTGTACTTATAGAATCTAAGGATAGCCACTGTTAATATATATCATAATCCATAGCTGGACTAATTCCATTGAGTCAAATATTTTATTTACCTATTACACTCTATTAGGGGGTGCACGACCTTAGAAGGAAGCTAAAATGAAATTTACCTCTGCAATATTGCCAAATAAAAACCTGCCCAAAATTGAATAGTACAAAACTCTAGAAGTGTCTTTAGCTTCCTAACACCACATAAAGTTTTTAAAACATTAGCAGCATGAATACACAAATAAATACCTCAACAGGTCCTAGTACTTTCCCACCTATTGCTTAAAGCAAACCTAGCAAGATGTTTGTTAGGCAGGACTATGGCTTTATAGCTGAGATTATAACAGCTTTAAAAAAAAAAAAAAAAAGTTAATAATTTTTTTAAAAAATCCTGAGCTTACAATTTCTAGTAAGAATTAAAGCAACTGAAAACCGATGCTTCTATTTCAGATTACTAAATAAGATAAAGTGACATGGTTAAGGAACGTGCCACCATCCTAACAAACAATAACGGAAGCATTATTCTTGCACCGGAAGTCTCATGTACTCTTAGTTTATATTCATAATTCTTTGAAATAGAGCCTGTAATATTTTAAGGTTATATATTCTACATGAGAGTAATATTAAGTAAAATAACAATTTTAGTGAGGGCTTTTTGTAGAAAAAAAACACAAAGTGAAGTCAGTAGGGCACAAAAAAAAAATTCTTCGTAACACTTTTGAGATAAAAAAAGAAAATGTTGTATACCAAATTATAGAACTTCATGTCAGTATCAATTCTTATTTTAGAAAATGCCGATTTGACTAATGTACAGTAACTGGCTAATGTTTCATACTGCACATGTTGATTCATGTTAAGCCCGGTCCTCTATTTGAAGCTCACAAGCTATCTAACGAATCTTCCTTTGTTTCTTCAATTGCACCACTAGAGGTGGGGAGTGAAACCGAGAGTAATGTGGATTCCGAATTTGCGCGGACTCAGTTTGAAGACCTGGTTCCGTCGCCCACCTCGGAGAAAGCTTTCCTAGCTCAGATCCATGCACGAAAGCCCGGGTACATTCACGGAGGAGCCACCACAAGCGCCGTGCACGGGAACCTGTGAGTACCTCGAGCACCGGTGGGAATGAGCAGCAGGAGGGGCAGTGACGCCAAGACGTAGCTGCTAGCAATGTCACAGAGAAAATAACGATGGGATTTCCATTGCTGCTAGAAGAGGCAGGATGGGGGTGCCTTAGGCTGGCGCTCTTCCCCACCTCGCCCTGACACTTTCCAGGGAGTATCAGCAAAAGAAACCAATCTGTACTTACTGCAAGGCTGCTTCTCAATTTATAATGAAGCTACAGCCTGATAGGCCCTTCACAAATTGAACATATCACAAGATGCAAATGCGTGTAACACAGCGTCCTAACCCTGTGGCACATCCCAGCTGAGCAGCCCAGCACACTGGACAGCGCTGATCACGGGCATTCTGACCCACAGGACTGACCGGCAGCTGCACCTTGGTGCCACTGCTGCCACCCCCCAGTACCCACAGGCAGCACCTACTGCAGATCACGAGCCTGCCGAGTGACCCAAATCCAAAGTTCAAAGTACAGTTGCTACTGAGAGCACATGGGCCTTTGCATCATTATATAGCTGTCCAGCAAACCCTTCTAAGTCAGGAGTCATTTGTAATATTTTTTAAAACTGCTTTTACCTTTCTAGCACTCACAAGCAAATTCAGGACAGGTCACTTTCTCTTCTGAACTTCCTATATTCGTACTTATCCCATGGGATTAGTCTGGCATTGGTTCATAATGGGTGTAAACAACAACATTTCGATAGATACAAATAGCTGTTTAAAATCTTATCATAGAGACACACTGGCCCCTCTTTCGAAGTCTTATTTGGCAAAGATTTTCATGCCTGCAGGTTTCTATAGCTTGATTCAAGCCAGCAGAAAGGGTGACATTGCCATTAGATTTATCCGTGACCCTCAAAGTATTTAGCAGAGGAAACAGAACAGCAAAGGCACAGCTAGGAGAGAGTTTCAGAGCCCCACTTGGGAAGGAATAAAAGAATAAGCTCTGGAGTTATGAGAATCACAACTAAAGGCTGACCCGATGTTGGAAAACACTAAGAGATGACAGGGTGACACAATGTGGAAAGTACTTTGGACTGGTCTACAAAAATAAACTGGCTATTTTAAAGACTTGGTGAAGAAACTAACCAGAGGCCCTTGCTGTCAATCCAAGTAGCAAGTGGAAGACCAGCAATAATGAAGAGTTATAAAGAGACCTAGTTTGAAAGCCAGATGCGAAGTTGCAGCCTGTACCATCAGAACAGAGCAGTTAAGATGTAATTTTAAATGGCAGCATGCAGCTGCTTCTAATTTTAGTTTGCTTTCTTTTCCTTCCTTCTACATTTTAGAATTGTTTGATTTGTTTATTATTCTAAATCAAGAATTGTCATCTATTTTGTCTGGTAAATACGTATCTCTTTTTTTTAACGTATTTGGTACAGGGTCTCACTACACAGCTGAGACTCCTACTGATTTTCCTGTCTCAGCCTCCCCAGTGCTGGGATTACCGGTGTGCACCACCACACCTGCCCAGACTTGGCAGCTGGCTCAGCATACCCAGGGGGCAGGACAGGCATGCATATCTCTTTGCTTTTATGTGGTTAAGCATTCATATGGCATCTATCTAAAATCTCTTTGTCTCTATCCTAAAATCTAAAACTTAATAAAGACCATGACCACCACCAGTCTGCTGGGCCTGGTTTACCTCAGAGCAAGATCAGTTGCCACCAAGTGTTTGGAAAGTTGGGAAAGGGAGGCTGGCAGAGGCCTCACAGCCTCATGTGGTCAGCCCTTAGCCCTCCAAAAGTAATAAGAACATGTCATACAAATGTAGCTAAGCACAAATGATGCATGTAAGTACTGGCCCAGAAACAATTTCTTGAAACAGACAGAAATTTTAAGGACATTTTAATATCTGTACTATTAAAAGTGTAGATACTGCATTTTACATGAGAATATTCTAGACCTATGACTTAGGTACTAAACTTTTGTTCTCCCCCATGAAGCACCTTATACAGTCTAGGAAGAGATGGAGATAAAGTCTCATAGTGAGTGAGATCATTCTTCCCTATTTTGTAGAGAAATTAGGTCATTACAATGGACTTTTCAAGCCAGGCATGCTGGCACACGCCTGTAATCCCATCACTTGGGAGGCAGAGGCAGGAGGATCAATGCGAGTTCGAGACCAGCCTGGGCTACAAAAGTGAGCTCAAGGCCTGCCTCAACTGCATAGCAAGACCCTGTCTCATAAAAGCCAAAATAAAGAAATAAATAAAACAAAATGGGCTTTTCAAGTTCAGAAATAGTACATTTTAAAGTCAAGAGTTACAGGGCAGAGGGTGTAGAGGATGAGTCTTCTTGACCCTAACTTGCTGATCAGCCAAGACTTAATTCTACTATAAAAATAAATACAACGTACATAACACGAGAGAGTTAAATAACGAGATGTATGGACACCCACGTAATTCTCACACTCAGGAACACTGAGACAGGAGGATCATAAACTGAAGCTTTGCCTAATTGGGAAATGTAGAGACTTAGCAAGACCCATCTCAAAACATAGATGATAGGTAGATAGATAGATAGATAGATAGATAGGAGATTAAATTAAAGAGTTGGGGATGTAGTTCAGTGTATGGGTAACCCTAGCCTGGACTCATTTCCGCCAGTACTATAGAAGGAAAGAGAAACTTGTTACAAGCAACTGAAATATTATTTCAGTTGAGGGCTCATTCTCCTTATAGATAATGTTCTGCAATTCTTTTTTTTTTATTTTTTAATTTTTAAACCAGGAATCAAATTCAGGACCTCAAACTTGCCAGGCAGGCACTATGCCTCTAAACTATATCCCTGGTCCTTGATTCTATTTTTTTTTTTCAAGTCCTTATATTAGGAAAAGTGAATATTCCTTTAGAAGACAAGTTTGTCTTTTTCTAAGAGTGTAAAACGTGTAGGGAGCCCCACCCATTCCTATAAACCCTAAAAATCATAGATGAACAGACTGCCATGGAAAAAAGTATGTGTATGAGAAGATTTTCAGAAATCTATTT
This sequence comes from Capromys pilorides, assembly GCA_004027915.1. Lineage (NCBI taxonomy): Eukaryota > Metazoa > Chordata > Mammalia > Rodentia > Capromyidae > Capromys > Capromys pilorides. The sequence continues at coordinate 12,554 of PVKN010027926.1, forward strand.
CTCCAACACTCTGATATTTTAACAAGTTTTCCTTTAGGTTATAAAAAAAAGGCAGGAAAGTGAATTTGAAGACTATTGAAAATAAACGTGCTAACCAAACTACAGCTGTCTCATGAATCCCACTCATGCTTCTCTTAAAAGATTTGCTCCAAAAATCCCATCTGCACTTTATTCCCAGAGTTACTGAAGATGGGGACCCCTACGTCCAGCCAGAAGAGGAAAACTATGAGAATGACTCAGTCCGGCAGCTGGAGAATGAGTTGAAGATGGAGGAGTACCTGAAACAGAAGCTTCAGGATGAAGCCTATCAGGTAGGCGGGAAGCCAGGTGCTCTGCCCCCACCCCACCCACAGCCCAGCCCTAGCTGGTCAGCCTTTCCCAGCACTCCTTCCTCCTACCCTGCTTCCAGAACATCCTGAGGGCCCTCCTGAACCCACGCATTACAGTACCAGCCCATGTATTCACTACGAAAATTGAATCCAGAATCTTTGCGCAGGGCTACATCACCAGCCCTTTTAAAATTTTCTATTTTAAGATAGGGTTTCATTAAGTCACTAAATGGCCCAAGCTGGGCTTGAATTTGTGGTCCTCCTGCCTCAGTCTTCCATAGTGCCAGAATGACAGGTATGAGCCACCGTGCCCAGCTTTACACACTTCCCACAGCTGTCGCTCACTGTATATTTTACCAGTCCTGGTCCAGAAAGTGATAGGAGGCCTGAGACATCAGTGGGAACATAGTGGTGAACAATCAAAACTCCTCTCAGATTATTAAGATTCTGTGTTTTCATAAGTTAAAAAAAGGAGGCTCAGCGTGGTTGTGCACACC
>PVKN010027927.1:0-13386 GCA_004027915.1 Capromys pilorides
TCTCAGGCTGAAGATGCAGCTCGGTGGTAACATGGTTGCCTAACCTATATGGGGCCCTGGATTCAATTCCTTGTGCTGCCAAAAAAAAAAACAAAAAACCAACCTCATTCTTACAATACTTATAAAAATACGTTTTCATGAGTGCAATGCCTTGAACCCTACCGGAGCATGCAGAAGGATCAGGGCGAATATAGCGTCCTGAAGTGTAAGCTTCATTAGTCAGAAGGACAGAGGAGACAGAAGAGCAGCACCATGCACGGGGGACCTGGGGATTGAGGAAACAAGGAACAAATACAAATGAAAAACATTCTACTATGCGCCTTTTTATTATTTTAGTATTTATATCACCTATTAATATTAAATTAAGGTGTTTTGATGGGTGCTAAATATTATCAGTTGAAAATGAATGATAACTACCTTGAACACTAAATGACTTCTCCATTTAAAAAGAAAAAATTAAGCATTCATTACCATTGCAAATAAAAATATGTAAAAATTCTAATGTTTATTCATAGACCTTTCCTTGATACTGAACAAATAATGAAAGAATCATTCCATGTTTAAGCCTTCAGTCCCTTTCTCCCTCAAGGCTATTCATAAAGGGTATTATATAACACGATTTCATAGAAGCAAACACTCTGCTACTCTAAGGTCAAGAAGCACAGCTCCGTAAAGTGGCACTATACTCCTTTTCAAATGTGTCTCTTAAGCATTTGAAATTTATTCAATATAAATTGTCTGCTAGAAAGATAAAATACATAATATATTTCAGAAATGTAGTGTTAGGCCAGGGAAATAGCTCAGTGGCACAAGTGCCTGCCTGGCAAGTGCAAAGTTGTGAGTTCAAACCCTGGTCCCACCAAAAAAAAAAAAAAAAGTAAAAATTATAGAATCAAAATTTACACTGAAAAAAAAAAAATTCACACAGAAATGTAGTGCTAAACAATCTCAAAGTTAATTTCACACAAAAAATTTGGAAACAGAATTTTTAAAATATTGAGTTAAATAAAGCATATTGACATAAAATAAAAAGGGATTTCAGAGGAAAATAAAGCACAACAAATAATATTGACATGATATTTAGATTATTTGGTGAAATAATATATTTTAAAAATTCAAGTTATATTTGTCTATAAAAAACGTAATAAAGTTAAACAAACACACTTTTGGAAGTTTAAGATGTGTCTACTTCAAAACTTGAAATTGTAAAGGGCCAGCCAAATAACTCAGCAGATTTAAGTGCCTGCAAGCAGGAGCAAGGCCCTGGGGTTTGATTCTGTTGAGACAGCAATTGAGACTGAGCGTGGTGGCACACACCTGCAATCCCAGCTCTTGGGAGGCTATAAACAAGTGGATCACTACAAATCCAATCTAGTAGCGAGACCCTGGACACTCTGTAGACCCTTCTCTAAAATACAAACGAAAGAAAGACAGACAGACAGACAGAAAGAAAGAAAGAAAGAAAGAAAAGAAAAGAAGGAAAAAGAAAGCCTTGAAAGTGTGCTCATGTTACTTATTTTTGGACAGTGTCACTCTGTAGGCACAATTCTACTTTCCAGTTTGTAGGGCTGTTGAGAATATCACTTGACAGCTTTATCACTTTTCAAGAGAAAGTTAAATTTCAGAATACTAAGAACTAAAAACACTACCAGAAAGAGAAAATGACATATCCGTCTCTACGACTGAATAGTTCTATTAAAGCATTACATAACTACATTGTTTCACAAGTTAGAAATCATCTCAAGAATCCTCTTCAAAGTAATACGTAGTTTCTCTAAATAGTTCATTCTAGTTTTTCATTAGCAGCTCACCTGATGCCTTTCTAGACCATCTTTGATTGCGTCAAATTAGATGATGGTCTTCCATGATATTGTAAAATAACCGTATAAGGGGAAAGTTATAAGCAAAAAAAAAGATACATAGAAAATCTTTGTAAGTAGTCCAAAATATTTATTGTAGTAAATATTGCACTGCCTCATCCTTTATTCTCCCTAAGTTCTCAGGTCAAAAATTTATGTGAGTTGGTGGAGCATTTTTCTTTTGTTTTAATTTGTTGCAGTACTGGGAATCGAGCCCAAGGGTGCTCTACCACTGAGCCCCCACTGTATATCCATCCCTTTTTATTTGTACATGAACAGAATGAAGTGCCTCTGTGTGTATGTGTATGTGTGTGTGTGTGTGTGCGCGCGCGTGCGCACGCACGTGTGTGTTTGGCGTGAGCATGTGTAAAATCTCTAGGGTTTCCTACATGTAAGATTATGTTTTCTGTGAAAAGGAAAACTTCATTTTGTTGTCGAGTGCTTTTATTTTCTTGCCTAACCACTCTCCATAGGACATCCAATACTATACTCAGGAAAGCTGCCAAGAGATGGGGACCTTTGCCTTGTTCCTAATCCCAGAAGAAAAAAACCTTTAGTCTTTAATTGCTTTTTATGATGTTGGCCACTGGTTTTTCATACATGGTCTTTATCACTTTAAGGGACTTTGTCCTATTTCTATAGTGTTTATTTTCTTCATAATCATGGAATGAATGTTCAGTTTTGTTACTGTTTTGTTTTGTTTTTTTCTGCACCAGTTGATTATGTATTTTCCCCCTTTCATTGTGTTGCTGTACTGTATTACAGACTTTCAAATGTTGAACCAAGCAGGGTCTGCTGTACGTGGTAATCCCACCTATTTGGGAGGCTGAGGTGGGAAGATTGTGAGCTTCAAATCATCTTTAAGTTTCTGTCTCAAGACCCTGTCGCAAAGTTAAAAAAAATAAAAAGGGATACAAATTTTAAAAGTTATATTTCTATTCACTCTCAATGTAAAATCCAAAAAGAAAATTAAGAAAACAATTTCACTTATAGTAATATTAAAAATAATAATACTCACAAGGGCTGGCCAGTTAGCTCAGTGAACTAAAGCACCTGCTTAGGCAGGCACAGGGACCAGGGTTCAAGCCCTGCCTGCCATGTGGGCCCCACGCCGCAGGCGTGCTGCAGTGGCAATTGAGACTAAGCTTGGTGGCGTGAGCCTATAATCCCAGCACTTGGGAGGCTGAAAACAGGAGGATCACTATCAGTCTAATCTGTGTAGTGAGATCCTGGAGACCCTGTACTACATACATAAAAAATAAAATAATAATAGTACTCACAAATATACCTTACCAGGAAAATGAGAGGCTTGTACTCTGAAAACTATGTTTCTAATGAAATTCAGGATACCATTAAATGGAAAAGCAATCCATGTAAATGACTTAGAAGCCATGATATTGTTTGTTTGTTTGTTTGTTTGTTTTTGCAGAGCCGTGATTGAACTCAGGACCCTGTACTTGCCAGCAAGTACTTATTTCACTGAGTTATCTCCCCAGTCCCCCTCAAGCCATGATATTGTTAAGTTACCAATGCTACCCAAAGATTCAGTGGAAATTTGAGCAATGTGTTTTCCACAAATAGAAATATCATCCTAAAATTCATATGAAATTTCAAGAGACTCAAAATAGCCTAAATAATCCTTAAAAGCTTCATGCTTTCTGATTCCAAAACTTACTACAATTCTGCAGTAGTCAAAATAGCATAGTACTAGCATAGAAACAATATGTATGCACCAGGGTAGTAGACTAGCCCAGAGCTAAATTCTTGCATCTATGTGGTCAAATGACTTTTTTGCAGGGTTTCCAGGTCATTTAATGAGATAAGGATTTTTTATTTCAATAAATGCTACCGAAAATGCAAGATTGTCACAAGCAAATATAAAGCTAAATTGCTACATTACAACCCTATACAAAAATTAGGTCAAAATGGACCAAAGACTTAAGACAGAGGTTAAACTGTAAAGCCCTCAAGAGGAAAGGTAGGGATGGATCATGGGATTTGATAAAGATTTCTTAGAGATGACAGAAGAAGCACAAGGAGCAAAAGAAAATAAGTAAGTTGGCCTGCATCAGAATGAAGGACTTTAGTGCACAAAAAGGTGAAAAGGAAACCAGAAGGCTGGAAAAAATATTTCCAAGTCATATATCTGATAAGGGATTGATATCTAGACTACATAGAAAAGAGTCATCTCAACCCAGGAACACCACAGTTTTTAAAAAGTAGACAGCAGACTCGAGACCCATGTTTTCAGTGAACTTGTACAAGTGGTCGAGGCTCGTGAGGAGATGCTGAGCATCGCTAATCAGCAGGGAAGTGAGAGTCAGAGCCACAGTGGGAGTGTCCCCCACACAGTGGGAGGCCACAATGAGGAAATTCAGTAGATGTAACAAGGGTCAGGAAGCATGTTTAAAAACGTGAAACATTTGTTACACTGTTTATGGCAACGTAAAATGCTGCAGCTTGTGTGGAAAATAGTATGCAATTCCTTCTAAGAATGAAACATAGAATTACCATATATGTCAGCAATTCCACCTGTGGATATATTCCCAGAAGATATGAAACAAGAGAGTTAGACAAGTATCCATACACCTATATTCATAGCAGCATTATTTGCAGTAGTCAAAAGTAGAATCAATCCAAGTGTCAATCAATGAATAGGTAGATTTTTTAAGTGTGGTATAGCTATACAACAGAATATTCAATGTAGATGAATCTTGAAGACATTGTGATAAATTAAAAAACAGCAATTACACAAAGAGAAATACTTATTATTCCACTTATATGAGGGACCTATAATAGTCAAATTCACAGAAACAGAAAATAGAGTGGTAGGGCTGAGCAGATAGTTTGGCGGTCTAGGTGCCTGCCTGGGAAGCGCAAGGATTCCAGTTCTATCCCCAGTACTGCATGCCATGCCAGCATTCTGGCCACTGAAACTGGGCATAGTGGTACATGCCTGTAATCCCAGCGCTGGGGATACTGAGACAAGAAGATCCTTATGAGTCCAAGCTGCATAGCAAAACCCTGTACCAAATACACACATACACACACACATACGTACATGCACACACATACATACATGCATAAATACATAATTTGTAAAAGAGGAGAAAGTAGAATGGTGATTGCCACCCACTGAAGAGCTGGGAGTTTAGTGCTTAGCAGATACCGAGTTTCAGATACAGAGTTTCAGTTGGGGAGAATGCAAAAGTCTGGAAACAGTGAAAGAGACTGCACGAAATGAATAGAAAATGCAGATCCAAAACTACATGAATAGACATTTCTCAGAGGAAGAAATACAAATGGCAAGTAAATACATGAAAAAATATTCAACATCATTGATCATTCTAGAAATGCAAATTAAAACAACACTGAGATTCTATTTCACCCCAGAAAGAAGCGCTAGCATCAAAAAGTCAGCCAATAACAAATGCTGGAGAGGCTGTGGGGAAAAAGGAGCTGTTCTGCAATGTTGGTGGGAGTGCAGACTGGTACAACCAGTGTGGAAATCAGTGTGGAGATTCCTTATACAGTTAGGATTGGAGGTCCCATTCAAGCCAGCTAGTCCCATCCAGGGTATTTTTCCAGAAGAACTAAAAACCCCATATCACAGCAACGTATGTGCACCCATGTTTACAGCAGCACAATTTGTTATAGCTAAATCCTGGAATCAACCTAGGTGCCCATCAACTGAATAATGGATGAGGATGATGTGGTATTTTTATACAATGGTGTATTATTCAGCTGTAAAGCAAAAAAAATTTGAGTCTTTTGTCAGTAAATGGATGCAACTAGAGAACATACTCTTAGGTGAAATAAATCAGACCCACACATGCAAACATCGTATTGTCTCCTTAGTGTGGGAACCTGATAGAGAAAAATAGAATCTGAAGGATACAATAGACACTGGTAAAAGGAAATGAACTTTACTCAAAAGAAAAGAGTTACTGAGTTGAGGTGGAAGACAGGAGGAAGAGTGGGGGAAAGAGATTTATCTATGTATGTAGGCAGGATAGCTTGGACAACTGTCCTGTGCATTTCTGCTGGGCTATGGATAAAAGCAGTTAATGCTTCAATTTGTTTCATCTCCTTTTTTCAATTGTTTATCTGCTTTGTCTTCTTAACTTCTTATACATTTTTTTCTTTCTTCTTCCAATTTTACATGTATATATCTGGTAATACAAATAACTGGTTGGAAGACAACATTATGTATTACAATACTGTGAAATTCATATTACTTTGTTAAGTGAAAATCTGAAATACTTTTAATTTTTTGTTTCAATTCTAATTTTTACTCTCTTTAAATTTTTTTTAAATTTCATAACAACATGAATGTTCTTAAAACTATTAAACTGGTCAGTTTTTACCTCATGTACATTTTGACACAATGAAAAAACTTACATGGAAGAAAACGTAGGCTTCTTGAAAGTCTTCCAACTTCCATTATGAAATATTTTGAGTCTGTTTACTTTTAGGTGAAATAAAGCACTGATTTTAAATTCCATTGCAGTATTTAGAAATGTATTCTCAGCAAGGATGATACTGAAAATTGCTTCTTTCTTGGGAGCAATGGATTTAAAAACCATCTCCTTTATCAGCTCAAAATGTTAACTGGGACAGTGGAAGAGACCGTGCTACATGAGTGAACATCACCCTACCATTGTCGGTGCTAAAGGAGGCCTCGTGTGGCTTCAGCACCTGTGTGAGGCTGGTCACTTGTTCAACTGCCTGAACACTGTATCAGTCCTCCTTTAAAGTCCCTGTTATCAATTGCTGTTCAGTGGTGTGTTCTGCTCATGTTCTTAGTAGCTCCAGTTGGATACATGCATAGAAACTGGGAAAAGGAACAGATGAAAAAGAGATGATTACATTCTTAGTGATTCAAAACAAGGTTTTTTTTTTTTCAATTCCAGATTTTTTTTTTCTTCAGATAGACATCTAATTGTCATCTAACTCACATACCATAAAACTTACTTTGAGTACGTAACTCGGCTTTATCTTATGTGCTAATTCTAGGATATTTCACTCAGCCCCGAGACACTCTCTTCCCATCAGCGGCTCCTTATCCTTTCTGCTCACCAGCCCCTGGCAGCCACCAGTTTGTTTTTTGTCTGTGTAGATTGACCAACTGTGGACATTTTGTATGTGAGTCGAGTCTGACAAAGCTGTGTGCCAGATGCTCCTATGTCAGACAGGACAACTCTAGGACACTGCTACTTGACATCTCTCATTGTCACTGTCCACCTGGCCAATTGCTATTGTACTCTTCTGTCCTCGCTCAGCGGGGCAAGAGGTTTCCTGAACTTTCTCCATCAGCTCGGGTATCAACACCTCCACCATAACAAAGTTCTTTTGGACAGTGAGCGCTGCTCTTTAGAACTACTGGAGGGATTTGAATGAGGTAAACTTAAAGCCCAAATCTGCCTTCTGTTTACTGCCAAAGCCAGAAGCTAAGCGATTAAGTTGGACTCACATCCTGTCTTAAAACACACTGAACAAATGCTGCAACGGGTCGGCCATGACCAAGCCAGTTTCAGAACATAGACTAGCTTCAGTGCTCCAAACACTAAAGAAAGATGGAATCAAGGACTTCGGCCCTAGGGCTGGATTTTGTGTAGAGAGTTGAAAAATTATCCACAGAATATATTCTTACGTAATGGATAAACTTCCCCCACTGATAAATGCCAGTTTTCCAGTGGACCGTGGAAAATTGTCTATTTTTGGCCACTCTGTGGGAGGCTGTGGAGGCCTTACTTGTGTTTTGAAGAGCACTAGAAAATGCAAATCTGTGTCAACATTTGCTCTCATTTGCAGGCAGCCTCTGGCTCCGAGGGAGTGGGCCCGAAAGGGGCAAAGCATCTCTCAATGGATATTTGGAATCAGATCAAAATAAATGAAAGGCTTATGATGTTGCTATTCTTAGGAAGTTCTATTCAGATCCAGCTTGGAAGAGACCAAAAGGCTTGATGACAAAACATTTTAGCAAGACAGCTTCTTTCCCAACAGCGATTGTTTTTAGATTACAAGGGTTTTATAATTACAGTCACTGTTCATTGCAGTCTTTATTAGGAATCACATCAGACTTCACGTGAAATACCTGGCTAGAGAAAACATCAGACACTGGAATCTCTTTTGAATTGTAGAAGTCAGCATGAAGAAAATGCAGTTATTGGATGTTAAGATATGGGTTCCCATGACGCTAAAAAAAGCTTCACCATTCATAGTAGAATAATCATATAAATAAATAAACAAAATAGGAACAAAAGCATTAGGTGTATACGTGTGGTTTTAGAAGGCCCATCAAGCTCAAACATGATTGAATATCCTCAGAATTCCTGTAGCTGCTTTTGTAAAAATGTGGAGCAAATTGGTCCTATTTTATAGAACTGCTTGCCAGTTTTTGTGAGCCTGCAGTGCATCTTTCAAGGTTTTTCTAAAGATCAGGATTTGTTGCATGAAGAATGGATTTTTTTTTCACTGATACATCAGTGAGAAGAAATGAATCATTTTTTAAAGCATCAGTACAGCTTTAGGTCCCAGGATTCTCCATTCTATTAGAAACAGGAAATATAAACTGTATTCCATTCTGTGATGTAGAGTTTTCTGCGATCTCACATACCACTCTCTTTCCCCAGACATTTTGGAAAGGTGATGTTGATTTTATTTATCCACTTTTATGTCATCACTTGAGAAAATTAAAAATCCAAAATGCTCCAAAAGCCCACATCACAAGTTAAAGACTCGACACTCTATTTCTTGTGATAGATCACAGTCAAAATGCATGCACATTTATAAATAGTATATAAAAGTACTTTGAAGGTACTATGAAACGTAAATGCATTTCTATGTAGACATAGGGCTGATCCTCAGGGTATCTTGCTGTACATATCCCCAGAACCACCCTAAAACTTCAAAACATTCTGAAACATTTATGAACCCAAGCATTTCAGGTAAAATATATCAATCTAGACTTGGAGAAATCCATAAAATTATGGGTAGGGACTATTAAAGTATCAAAAACACATAATTTCAATCATTCTCATACTTACTATTCTTAAAACATGAAGGGAAAGTTTTTCTGAAATTTTTCAATTGTCACAGGTGGAGGGCCTACAGGTTCAGTTGCAGCAGGCCCTGGTCCCGCACATGGCAACACCTGAAGACTGAGCAGCCATTCATACCACACCCAGCACCATGACTGCCCCAGCTGTCTGCCCTTTCTGGCCTACTCAGAGCCCCACACCACTCTGTTAGTCAGCTTTTTGTCACTGTAACAAAACACCTTAGAAAATCAGCTTATAGGGAAGAAAGGTTTACTTTTGCCTTAAAACGTGAGAGATTTCAGTCCCCAGTCACTTGGCCCTACTACTTAGGTCTGTGGTAGCACAGAAGACCTCAGCAAATTTCATGACAAAGGAAGTCTGTTCACCTTATGAAGACCAGGAAACAAGACACACAAAGGCCTTTCAGCGGCAGGCCCCACGTCCTAACTTCATCCTAGAAGCCCCATCTCCTAGGGTTCCACCACCCTCAGTACAGCCAGAGGCTGGGGCCCAACCCATTCATGTGTGGGCCCTTGGAGAACATTCAAGATCCAAACTAGAGAGTCTTCCCCGTGGCTTTCTCGTGGCCTTCCTACTCATGCACCGCTACACAGGTCCACAAGTATCCTTCCTTTTCTCATCTCACTCATTGCTCTCCGAGTTTCTCCCACTCTTATTGATCCCTCAACAGTAGAAGCACAGGGGGAAAACCAATGCCTGGCAAGGTGAGCTCCTCCATGAAACCTGCCACCTTCTCTGACCACTGTCCCACTACTCTCAGATCCACAGGCCCCACGGAGCTTCTGAGATGGTGCCACATGAGCAAACAGTGCTCTCTTACTAGCTGCTCTTGATGGTCTAGTCTTTCCTGAAATCTCATTCAGAAGAAGAGTTGCAGAAGTCAAAGACTGGTGACCACAGAATGCTGCATCTCTTTTGTTAAAAAGTCACAGTCTGGGCTGGAGAGATAGCTCAGTAGAATAAGCACTTGCCTGGCAAGTACAAGGGCCTGAGTTCAATTTCCAGTTCTGGAAAAAAAAAGTCAGTTCAAAAAGTCATGGTCTGGTTGATCAATTAAAATCACACATACTTATAGTGCACAATGTGAAATCTTGATATCCATATCCACTGTGAAATGGTTAAGTCAAGTTAATTATTATATCTATCACTTCACGTGCTTGCATTTTTTTGTTGGGAAAACATTTAAGATCCATCGTCTTGGAAAGTTTCAAGCATACCACAAAGTATTACAAACTATACTTACTATGTTGTACAATAGGTCCCTTGAACTTCCTCCCATCTAACTGAAACTTTCTGCCTTTTGACCAAAGCCTCTTCATTCCTGCCCTCGGTGCTCCTCCAAGTTCCAAGAAATCATCGTTTTACTTTCTGCATCTACAACTGCCATTTTTTAGGGTCCACAATTGAATCTACAGCATAGCTTTGGTCATTTTTTAGGGTACTTTAGAAAGGGCAAGCAGAGGTATGGCCCCTACTGCCACCCAGAAGCCTGCAGAGTATAATCAAAAGTGTACATAATGATTCCTTCCTTAATTCAAGAATTTCCCCCAGTGTGATCAATCTCTGTGTTGAAGGCTGAAAAAGCCACAGCCAGCTGCAGAGTTATTTTCTCCTGCCATCACAAAACGATGGCATTAATCTGGAAGGGAAGCATCAGGGACAGGAGAGGCCATACTCACCACTGACCAGGTCTGGCAAAGTGAATCCCAGAGTGGCCTCTGATGTAGGTCAGACACCCAAATAGCTCGTGGTTCTGTCCCTCCCACTTGATGAGAAATAACAGGATCATCTCAGCAAAGCTCTGTAGGTGTCATGAAGAAGGACTGGGCTTTAAATCAGCCTTGTTTTTATTTTTTAAGAATCATTACAAAATACTTAATCTGGGCCATGCTATTTCCAAAACTTGGTAAATCCATAAAACTCTAATGCCATTTTTCCAGTATGAGGTCTGGCCAAGAAAATTATTTGGTTTATTCCCTGTTTTGTTTATTACTTGAACTAAAAAATAAAAATAGAGCTGGCCAAATAGCTCAGCAGACTAGAGCCTGCTTAGATAGAGCGTAGCAGCCAGGGTTCAATCCCTAGTGTATAGTGCCAACTCCACCCTTGGGATGCACAGACACAGTGCTTGAGACTGGGCATAGTGGCACACTATGGAGCCTGAAAACAGGAGAATCACTGTGAGTCCAATCTATGTAGTAAGACCCTGTAGACCCTATACTAAATACAAATAGTAATAATAATAATAATAACAACAACAACAACAATAATAATAATAATAGTAAGAAAGACCAAAATTGTTTTTATATAACATTTGTAAGGTATTTTATATTCAGACAGACAGTGATGTTAAGTCCAACTGCCTCTGTTACACAGCAATAATATCATTAAGCTTCTCTTCTGGATGTTTAACAACCAAAGTTTATAGACCAAAAATTAGAGAAAGAGAGGGGCTACAAGGATAGCCAATATTTTGGTCCTAGCCCTTCAAGGTCAGTAAGGACTCAGGACATAAAAAGAACCTGTGCTGTGACATCCTGTAACTCAGTGGCATCCCAAATTTTCTGTTCAAGGAGATTATGGGGCCACAGAGGAAAGGAATTGATGATGTATAGTGTGCCTAAGGACAGTCACCTAGAGCGAAAACATTCTCTCAGGCTTTCACAGAGTGAAAACTAGTCAAGCAATGGCCATGACCCATCCAGATGGCTGACAATGGCAAAAGATCTACAAAGTGCTGCACATGGTTCCAAGGTAAATCCTGAGGGGATTTGACTGACCTTGTCAGATAACAAAAGTTACATTTTAGTTATATAGGTCTTGCTTTAACTTGGTCTTCAGCATTCAGCAGAAAAGTATAACCACAAGGTATAAAAGTAAAGCTATATTAATATGCTGAGCTGTAAAAGGCTCATGTCAACAATGTCAGACAATTGTCAATTGTGCTGATGACCCACTACTATTATAGACTATTGGACTATATTGGGTTATTTTGCTGAATTCAAGAATCTACAGTTTTTGGTCTGGCATCAAGTATGCAAAGTTCCTTTGAGCACTTCTCCAAATACATATTCTCTAACTGCAGTGGAACACCCATCTCTGACAAAACCAAACAAAAAAGGATACAAATAAAGGAGCATTTTCTTTTTGTGAGTGGGTGTGAAAAAATATATATACACGTGTATATACAAAATAGATAGGATAGATTTTTCACTTGCTGCTTTAGGAGATCTCATAAAGTTAGAAGTTAATCTATTCATTAGAAAATAGGTAGTCAAGACTGGAAATATAGCTCAGTAGAATAAGAGCTTGCCTGGCAAGCACAAGGACCTGAGTTTGATCCCCAGCTCCACAAAAAAAGAAAGAAAAGAAAATAGTCAACAAACTCTAAGTTAATACAAATTATGTAAAGAATACACACAATATTAGATCCATAATATACTTTTTTTTTTTTTTTTTTTTTTTTTGTCTTTTTAAGACAGGGTCTCATTATGCAGTTCAGGCTGGGCTTGCGCTCACTTTTGTAGCTTAGGCTGGTCTCAAACTCACACCAATCCTCCTGCCTCAGCCTCCCAAGTACTGGGATTATAGGCCGCGCCCCCACACCTGGCTGATACTGCTTATATCTATTGCTTAAAGTTGTTTTTGGGCAATTAGAGTTTTTCTCTACACAATGCATATTTTCCAGATGTTTTGTGATTGCAATATGCTACAATATTCAGTTCAACAAGTAACCTGTGAATCCTGTTATGTGACAGGCGGGTGGTTATTGTGGTATTGATTTCACTTAAAGTAGAGTTGTTCTTGTTCGCTGAGTTCTAGGTGAAATTCTCACTTATCTGTACGGTTGTTAGCATTCTGTGACCACCATACAAGCACTTACTTCTGCTGATTAAGTGCAAGAACAGGAGGAGTCCACTTAATAAATACAATTTTATTTTTCAATTCAAATCCAAAACCCTTTTTAACTATACAAGTGCTTTCACTTAGTTTGCAACAATAAAATACATTGTGTAGAAAAGATCTGAAATGACATGCAAATACACATTAGGGTAGGGTGATATAATCATTTTTATTTCATATTGTTGCTACATTTAAAGTATTATATTTAAATGAAAAATAGCTATGCTTCCTTGCTAATAAATAGGCTTACTACCTCACTTTTGTCTAAGTATGTGTCTTAGACAATTCCCCATTCATACATACTTATACTAAAGGTACAAATGTTAAATATCATATTGGTATCTTTTAAAATATTTTCCTTTGGGTTCAAATTGGCCTACAGTTGTCTGAAATTCTCTTGGATAATTTCTCTCCCTTCAACTGATGCTAAACTTCTGAATCTGACCTTTCTTTGAATCTGTTTCCAAAACCATTACCTTTTTTACATCCTAATAGTTGGAATTTTTAAATAATTTGTTAAATACTTTTGGTAATCTAAGGTATCTAAGCCCCTCTCCTTT
>PVKN010027929.1:0-13378 GCA_004027915.1 Capromys pilorides
TAAGAATCTGAAAGGGTAAATAAAATCAGAAAGGTACAATAGATACTGTGAAAGGGAAAGAAACTGTTCAAAGGGAAGAAGCAACTTGGATGAGGGAAAACAGAAAGAAGGAAAGGAAAAAAGAAATATATATGTACATACACTGGACAGCTTGAATAATTGTACTGCTGATTTCTGCTGGTCTATTGAAAGGAGTAATTAATGTGAGATGATGTAGAACAATAAAGGCTGCAACCTCTGGCCACTGAAATTGAGTACAGCCTGAACTCAAATTGATGTATACAGCAGCCAATAGATCCAGGCTCCACTGAATTGGTGAGAGCTCCAGATTTTACATATAAAAAATATTTACAAATAATGTACACAAACACACTAACCATGCCTCTTCCCTGCTGAAGAGCTACTGGTTGCGGATAAAATTGCAGCAACAAAAGCTCTGAAAAGCCCACAGAAGAGCATCACTTCTGTCATGAAAATATTTTACAAATTTCAACTGAAATTCTAACGAACGTGGTTGGACCTGAGCCAGAAACTTTAAATGTTTTGATGCTTCAGTCTCTGTCTTTGAACCTCCCTTTGGAAGGATTTAGTAAAATGACAACAAAGGGTTGAAGGAATTTGTTTAGTTACAAAACAAAACAAACAGAACATTTCTCCAGAGTAGGTCCCTGCAACCCTTGTGTCCCCTGATCTTTATCTCTAGTTAAAGTGGGCTTCAGCATTCTGACCAGGCCTGGGGGTGGGGGTCAGTCACCTCAGCATCAAAGGGGCTCATTGCAACGTGTTCTAAATGCTTTATGCTATTTCCAACAGAGTGGAGACCAAGAAAAGTATGTCTTGTTATGCATTTAACTTCATGGCCATTAACAAAGCAAAGTCATCAATGATTTGGCTGTAAACTTTTTTTTCCTTTTAAAGAACATCTTTAAAAAATTATTTTTTCTCCTAGATTATTTTTAATCAATGTCTTGTAATCAGCATAATGAATCCAAAAGGTTCTAACCCTTGTAGACTATGAAATGATGCAAGTTATTTCATCAGAATAGTTAATTTACTTTTAGTGAAGATTGGATTTTTCCATCAATAATTATTATGATTGCACACGAGTGGTTATAAATAAGCAGACTCTTTGCATGAAATTGAAAAATACTCTTAGTGAATATGAATGCCCACATAACTGAAAATATCTTGTTATATGGTATATAAGCATGTTCTGAAATAACTAAATCCAAATGTATCAAAGGGTACAAATGCCAAATCAAAATCAGTCTTAACATTTGACCCTACTGGGCAGAAATAAGCCCTGGTATTACCAAAGCAAGCTAAGCATGCCTGTCTAATTGACTGATCTCCAAGCTGGCTTTTCTTTCCCTGGCTGGCTCCTAGGAATGCAAAGCCCTGTTGTCTTTCAGCTAACGCGGTTTCCTTGGACCTCACTTGGGATCACACATAGGTAACTAAATATACTGTTTTTCAAATAACTGAAAACAAGTCAATGAAAGATGTCTCCAGCAAAATAACAACAGAACACATGAGCATTTATCTTCACGAAATAGTTTTCTAGAATCCACAAATAGCTGGACAACACAAGTTTTTTTTACTTCCATGTTTTCAAAACTGAAAGTAAAAACTAGAAGAAAACAAAGTTAAGGCCTAGATAGTAACTACTACTGGCTTATGTTGAGATATAGAATAATTTGCTAAGAAGATCAAATGTCTTTTGTCTCTTGCTTCTGTAAATAAAAGTTATAAGTATCTTAATTTCCTTCCAAATTAATGTACTTTCTTTCCATCATAGTTAATTAGGCACATATAAATAGAAAAACTTGGTGCTCCCCCTCAAAAGAGACGTATGTCTGAATAATTACCGTTTGTTAAAGGTAATTCTTTAGCCTCTAGTGCTCCATCTAGGGGGAAATATTTCTGAAAAGATCAAACAGGACTTTTACGTTTTCATACTATGATATTCAGTGTTCAAAATGTTTGTACCACAGTGTGAATTCATGCTAAATTTTCTTTTTTTCAATTTAAATTTTATCACTGTTAGTCATATAACAAAGATATTTTCTTCTAGATAATCATTAACAACTGAAACCCAGTGTACTTAGAAATTTATATGTTTTATGGTTGACGAGAGCTATCATTTTGGATTGCCCTTTTAGTTCTTGCTTTTTAAATTAAATATTTCTTCAGTAAATATTTTATGGCTCTTATACAACCATGAGAGGCAGCACAGAAAAAGATTATACAATCGATTTTCTGCACAAATAAGCATGGCACTGGACTTATTCATTTTAAGAGGAAATTTAAATGGAACGCTTTCTGAATATTAAATAGACTTCTACTTATTAATGAGTCCAATCCAATCGGCATAAATCATTACTGAAAATGCAGCATGGTACAATGGGTTTGGGGGGAATATCTAATATTAAATCACAGCCTCTTGCGCAAGTAGCTTTGCAACCCTGAGCAATTTTCTCAGCCGTAAAGTGGGGGAAACATCTTACAGTATTTGCTGTAATTGTTAAGATAAAGAAGTATTGCCTTCCCTCAAATGTGACTTCTTCATAAAATCTTCTGTCATACCTAAGGAAAATGATTTGCATTTAATCTCAAAATTTTAAAGTAAAGCTGAAAATGGGAGAATCACTATGAGTCTAATCTGTGTAGTGAGACCTTATACTAAATTAAAAAAAATCAAACTAGTAAGAATATCTTTATAGTTTAAGAAAATTTACCTAATTTTGAAAGTTAGTTTTTTAAAATCTTTTTTTCCCACATCTTGAAAATCAGACTTTTTCCTATTTAAGGTGTCAAAATATTTACCAAAACTAGTTAGATCATTTCAGAATTAGTCCATGGCTTAAGTGGGGAGGGGGAGGGGAGATAAAAACTCACTTAGCCTGTAGAGCATGTACTAAATACATTTTTAAAAAAACACACACACTTATTTAGATCTTTAACCTCTAATTTTCCATCATTATATTCCTTATATTTCCCACTTCCCCCTAAAACAATCTAGCACTTCAAAACATTAATTCTTCAAAGTGCCAAAATGAAACATCTAATGTGACCCTCAGCCATGATGGAAAAAGACAACTCTAACTTTTCAAAGATTAAAAGCAAAATGATTAGAAAATTTTCATTAAATATAAGGACTTTGAATTTTTTAACTATGTTTGAAAGACTGAAGTGACAAAACAGGCAAAACTGGTTCACAGCCTTGTAAGAATTTATTCCCAATCCTTCCCCCATATTAGAGTTTAATTGGACCCTGGCCCCCACTTTGAGGCTCTTCTCAGCCACCTTTGCTTCTTGTGGGCAGACCCAGCCCTCAGAATCCAACCTCCTGGGATGGCATTCAGAGCTCACTGCAGAAGCAGAGGCAGGGAAGTGGCTACAGATTTCCCTTATCCTGCTGTGTCTCATAGGACGGGTGTGTGTGATGCTTAACTTTACCCCTGCAGTCTACCTTGAAGGTGAACATGTCTCTCTACATCAATGTCTGGTTATGATGTAAATATGAGTTTTAACTTATAAGCCCTAAATTCTCACTAGTTTTTTGCTGGGAAGTGAATCCTGAATCAACACAAAAGTTAAAGGGCGGGGATATGGAATTGTCCACACAACAGCCCACTCTCTGCCTTCTTTCTTAATGCCTGGGCTCATTCTCTCCCACTGGCAAGACATTTTCTCCTTATTTCTGCAGCTGTAATTCTCCCAAGGTGGTTTTTTAGATGCAAACAGAACACCCAGGTCCTATCTCTGGCCCTTTCTTGGACTCTAGGGCCTGGTGATCTCAAAATACACTCCCTTGTGTGTATCTTCTTCAAGGTTAGCATCCAGAAATGCCAGGCTCCTCTTGTGCAGCACTGACTTGAGAGACTGCAGTATGTCTCCCTCCTGCGTGCAGAGCGGACTCTTAATATCCCAAAGACGGTACTCCTTCCTTGGGAATGAGAACACCACCTACTAAGCTTGGTATATGAGATACGATTTTAAAAAAATATAGTGACTATATATAAATTGTAAAACTTTGAGACCTATTCTCTTCAAAAGGCTCCCCTTGGCTTTAAAAATGTATCCCATCATTTTTGGCATTTCTGAAGCACTTCCAGACACTCTCTGTTTGCAAGCGTCTTCAGTTGCACGGCTGTGCCTGCCTTAGTGTCTTGCATCTAAACATTGCCTTTCATGGTCACTTTGGAGAAAACCCAGAAAAGCCTAACTTCCTGGGTCCCCACACTCCTTCGTATTTCCTGAGCCTTGGCTCGGGCCTAACACGGCTGCATCACATGATCTTGGTTTCCAATGCCAGATGCAGCACCTGCATGGCTGAGTACTGACCTTTCGGAGATGCAGTCTCTTTGCCTGCAACTGGGCCATCTCGCTTAGGAGGAACAATGATGTATGGTACATAGTAGAGATGCCAATTTACCCAAAGTTTTTCTCCCTGTGATGGTTTCCTTTATTGCCTCTACTTGACAAGACCCCCAGAGTTAAGGCCAAACTTAAATGCCTTTTCTTTTAATTACGCGTCTGGAGTCCAGGAGCTCTCTACTTTCACGGGGCTACTTCCCCAGCCCTTTATACTTCTAGCTAAGGTTTCCATCTGGGACTTGGACTGTCTCGGCCAAAGCCTTCTGTCATTTGTATGCCTACTTGCTTAGACGACTCTAGGTCACACAATACTTACCCTTCCACGAGAACTTCAAAGCCTTGGAAGGCCGATACCATTTTATTTGCATTGTATGTTCACTCCCCAAGTGGTTTCTACATTGTTGGTGCTAATAAATGTTTATTGAATGAATGTCTGAATGGATCCTCTGTCTTCCACTTCGTCTTCATGATTCTGCTATTTTTTTGTTCTACTATTTGGCATCAGGGCTAAAGGCACAAATCTTAGACCTCTTCAGTATACAGCAGCTCCCAAAGTCATGCTTTAATCACTTCCTGCAATAAGTTGAAGTTTGAAGTTGGAGGTTTCAGGGGTGTCTATGGTGTAGTATCGCTCTCTCATGTGCAGGCCCAGTCTTAAGCAGGACACTCCCTTTTGGGTGGAAAATGTTCTTTCAATTTCCTTTGTGTCTCGCATAGTGCTGGAGCCCGTCGGTGTGGAATCGTTACTTGGCCTATGAGGCCAAGGAGTCTTGTTCACGCCAAGAGTGACTCAGAGCAGAAACACTAAAGGTTGACATGAGTAGGGTGCAAGCACAAAGCAGCAGAAAGCCTCGTGGCTTCCAGATTCTATAATCTGTAGAGAAAATATCTCACTATTTTCACATTCCTTCTGTCTTAATGATACTAGGTAGTGGTCATTAAAATATTACAAATAGATACCTAAAAACCTTTTTATGAATGTTAAGTAGGTGTTACAGTTTTCTAGGGTTATGAGAAGTCACTTTAAAGGAAGATCTCAGTCATAAGATTTCATATACTTACAATTTATAGATGGTTGTGAAACAAAATTGCTGTAATGAAAAAGCATGTTTTTTGATGTCACTTCAACTTGATCTCAAAAGTAAAGTTAAAAACAGAAAAGTTCAGAATAACTTGATCCCTGATGTAAGTATGACCTAGTCTATATAATTCTGTCTAGACAATCTTCCAATAAAATTAATGATCACATTCTACAATCCTCATTATATACCAGAACTTAAAATTCAGGCACGTCAGGGATTAACAGATGGGAAATGTGTTAGCCTTTCTCTGTGAAGGAGTATCACACTGTATTAAAAGAGACAAAACTTGTGTATTATCACCAGGTAGTTATAATTCTGAAAGTTATCATGGCTTAAATGTGGAGAAAACAAGTTAAATCAATGTCCTTGACATACTTTAACTCATAGTGAGTTTTCATATCATTGTTCATCTTTGAGAGCTACAAAAATGACCTTCAGCTCTTCAATTATTTTTCCAATGCTTTTAATGCTGGCCTTGAAGTAGTCACACAAGATGTCAAAATGGCTTCACATTAGGCTGCTCATAGTTTTGCCAATAACTTATCAATGAGATCTGCTGTGTCACTGTACCTGGTCCACCACCAAGCTGGGTCTTGCTCAAAGCACAACAAATAAAAAGCCAAATGAAGAGCAATCATCTCTGAATTACATATTCTGCTAATCGGTTCTATTGGGGAATATGAAATGGATGAAGCTCCTTGAGACACAAACCCAGAGAAACTGCTGAAAATCAACTATTTCCATGTCCCTTTTGAATAAAGAGATTATTTTAAAATACAGACTTTGGTAGTTTTTATTCTCAGGCAGATTTTCAAGGTAATTTCCAAATGTACCACATTGCTTAACAGGTAGAAATTCCCCAAACTTAAAATCTACATAAACTGAACTTTTCAATGCTAACATTCTCAGCATTGTCTTTTAATTTAGAACAAAATCCCTATACAGTAAAATTATGGAAACAAAGCTGAAAGGGTATTATGGCTTAAAATCTAAAAATTTTAGGCAATGAAAGTGTGATGCAAAGTTGTAAGACAAAAATTAAAATTTAGTAATTTTCAAAAATTGAACAGATAATAGACCTAAGTTTTCAATAACTGTATTATTTGGGCACTGTAGCCAAATAGTTGAAGTTTGCAGAATTCTTTTTAAACCTATCTCAGTATTATTTTTGAGGATCCGTTTTACTTAATCTGAGGAAAGTCATAAAATTAAGTTGAAGCATGCATCAAAGCACGGTGGAGCATCATCTTCTGGGCCCAGGTCAAAGCTGGGACATCCTAGCTGAGATGACAGTTGGTTCTGGAAGACAGGTGCCCTTCCCCAAATCACAGGTGATCTGGGTGGGTGATAGTGGGTCTCCAGTTCTCTTAGCTCCCTAAAAAAACTTCAGTCCCTGCCATCTTCGTCTTCACGTGTGCCTTTCACACTATAATGTGTTGCCTTAATGTGTTAAGACAAATTCTAACATTAAAATATTTTTCTCCCAATCTGACTTCTGCAATCCTTAGGTAGTAATGCAAAGTACTGCAGTTGCAACTATAAACCTCCACTCCTTGTGACCATTTTTCTAAATGAGTGGAAGATGAATTTCTCAGGAGGAAAAATACTCTTTTCTAAAAAAATTCTAGTTCGTAATCTGAACGTGGCTCTCCCACACACCTGGGTCCCTCTGTGGCTTTGCACACAGTAGGCAGAGTTCTCTCCATGCCACAGGCAAGACTGTGAAGCCAGGGTGCTTGCAGCTACTGAACGGGCAGGCAAGGTTGCCCAAGCTACCCAAACCTAAGCTCACAGGACTCCTGCTGACTCTGTTTACCAGAAATCATTACATCCATCTCTCGGAAGTTTGCCCATTTCATTTTTTTTTTTTTTTTTGTGGGACCGGGGTTCAAACTCACGACCTTGCACTTGCCAGGCAGGCACTTGTGCCACGGAACTATCTCCCCAGCCCCTGCCCATTTCATATTGTTCAATGAAATATCTCAAAATGGGTAAGTAATCTCAAAATTAAGAAAAACAGGTGTGTGCAGATTTGGGCTGCAGCTGGGCACCACACGCACTCAGAAAGACAACCCTGGGCAGATGCAGATTACGATCACGAGATGATGTGAGGAAGATATAACTCAGGCCATGGTAAAGTCAGTAAACAATATTTTATTGAAACATTTCATAACACAAAAAATCTGTCTGAAGTGTAAAGTTACTGTCTTACACAAGGGGGAGGACAGATCCATTTTTAAAGACTAATATGAATACAATAAATATGGAGTTTACATACTAATTTATACACAGAAACTCTGCCAAGGTCATAAAAATTTATATTTAACAGTGCAACATATAATTTAATCATTTGATTTGACGAAGTCTTCTTACTAGACACAAAGAACTACCTGGATTTCATATACATATATAACATATTTTCATGTATATATTCAACAATCTGTACAGTTTCTAAACGTAAAACTCCTAAAAGGCACAATTGTCTATACAATAATGTACAAAAATGGCTGGAGAGCTGACACAAAACAATAATTATTGGTCAAAAGTTCATGATTGCACAAAGATTAGTCATGAGTTTATGCCAGAGAAATGTGCTTTAAGGAAAGGAGGGTTTTCAAAGAAACCGTTAAGTGTTACTTAAAATAATCAAAACCCTAGGTCGCGATCACCAGGCGGTCCTCATCCTCGTCGCTGCTCACGTCGCTGAACTGCACGGCAGGCTGCTGAGGGGGCGCCTGCCGCGGTGGTGGCACGGTGGGCCGGGGCCCCTGCTTGTCCACACAGGGAGTCTGTGGGCCCGACGGCTTTGGGGAGACCACGGCTCGTGCTGTCAGGGGAGGTTTTGTGGCACACACTGCCGGATGGCCCTGGGTGGCAGGGAGCTCAGGCTGTGGCTGCACACGAGCTGCAGAGGCCGCCTTCTCTGTGTCCACTCTGCTGGTGCCCTCGTGTCTCACGTGGTCACCCACAGGGGCAGCGGGACCCAGTCCTTTTTTTGCGTTTTCCTGCTGGATTTTAGGTGACCCCTGAGGAGACTGGGTCCTGCTGACCTGGCTGGCATTGGCTACGGAAGTCTGCTTGGGCTGTGTGTCACATGCGCTGCCCTGGGAAGCTGGTATTTCTGAAGCTGCCTGGGCATCTGTGGTGACCTGGCTGACAGAGGGAATCAGAGTTGGCAAGGCTATGTTTAAGATCTGGAGACCTGGAATGTGTGCCTGAGGGGTGGGACTGCTCTGAGAGGAAGGGCTTGCAGTCAACACCTGCACCCCAACAGCATTGAGAGAGAGGCCCGGTGGGTGCCCCTGTGGCGCGATGTTGGCATTGGCCAGGCCTACGATGTTCACCGTTTCCATGCTTAGTGAGGGGAGAGACGGTAGGCCCGGAGTAGTGAGGTTCTGCAAGCCCGGCACACGTATTTGGCCAATGGGAATACATGGCACAACGCTGCTCAACTCAGCCACTCCACTGGGATTTGTTGTGCCAGGAGCTTCTGGGATGGCATCTGCAGTTGGGCCCATGGTCCTGTGAATGACATTGACAGCAGGAATGGTGAGCTGCACTGGCCCGGCCTGAATGGGCACAAAAGTGGAGTAGGTGAGGCCAGCGGGTACCACGTGGATGCCCCCCACGGGCACCATGTTGTAAGGCGTCCTTGACTGCTGCTGTGAATGCAGGGGGAGGTGGCTGAACAAGTGTGTCTGGGGAGAAGGCAGGACTGCAGGTGGCTGTGGGGTTACTTGCGGCTTCTGTCCTTGAGCTTCGGGACGTGGGGAGGTGGTGAAGAGAGGCCCTGCCACTGGCTGAGGCGTGGATGCAGCTGCGGCAGGAAGGAGTCCGCTGGACGGTGTGCCCTGCAAGACAAGGGCACGTGAGCTGGGCGGGCAGAGCTGGCTTAGTCACATGCGAGGGCTAACCCACACTCAACGACGGGACATTCACACAGGTGTTTAACAATCACGAGCTCACTAAGAAACTAGTTTGATGTTCACAAATGAACTTTTAAGTAAGAAATGAGCTGCATCTTGCTTTCCTAGGATAAAAAACACTTTTGTGTGGTGCTCTGCCTTTTCAAACCCATTTCCTTGCTATCATCGTATTTTAAACCGAGAGGAACTCAGACAGTTTGATACTATATTATAGTGTGTAAGTGGTTGCTACTATTCTTGGTGCCACCGGTTCCACCTTATTTAATAATCAGGAATTGTTGCAAAACTGTGACATTAGTTAGATGTTGAACACTGACTGAACTGGAGAAAAAACTAACCAAGAGTCTTCACGCATGAATTAAAGAGCTGTTGCTTAAAAACAACAACAACAACAAAACACTTCAGTGGATCCTCCACTGTTCATATGTTCCTACATTTAGGAAACTTCTACTGAGTACCAGATTGCCGAGTGCTGGTAGGGATGCCAGAGATTTGGAGTCAGAGAAGTTCAGAGTAAGTGTGGGTCACCAATAGCACAGGAATGAAAAACTACTGGAAGGAATAAATCTTGCCCATCCTATTATCCCAGAATTTTTACCTAATTATTAGCCTTTTTCTTGATTAGACCTGTATTATGACATTCCATTAATTCACATATCAATATAATTTAACTTAAGTATCAACATAATTTAACTAAATTATATTAATTTAGGCCAGTTAATCTGTAGAAATCTAAGCCTTTATGGTCTTTCATTTTTCTCCACTATTGGACACCCAACCCAAATGTGTCCCATGACATACACAATGAGGTAATGAGGAGAACCTGTGTGGATATACACTCCTAGAAACCCCTCCCTGGTCCCAGGTCAGGGTGCAGGGGCCAGGGCGTTCAGTGCCTGTCCCGGGCCCCCAGAGCCAGAATCTGGTCCCAGCTGGGTCCTGGGAAAAGCATGCTCAAGTTGTCACAGCATCTGATCATCTAAGCAAAGTGAGCTCTTGAAACATTTCTGGGTCACGTTAAGTTTGCCATGAAAACCAGTACGTGTTTTGCCAATGTGGGTAAAGCACAAAGCATTTGGATAATGTGGTATAAATCCAGTGGAGAACTGGATTCAGAGAGCCCAGGATAAACAAGAGCCAGGACTTGTATTTACAACTGACACACACAGTTTATTTCATAATAATAATAATAATAATAATAGTAATAATAAATGGTAAAAGTTTTTAAAGAAGCATTTGGTTCTTTCATAGATTATTAGTATAATATGTGAATTTTCATTAAAATACTAAAGATTCCAAAGGAACTCCTGCCATTAAACAAAAACAAAAAACCAAAAAAGCACCAAGTGGTCTGTGCCTAGGTCCATTAGGTGCATTATCTTTGTAAACTATTAGGCTCTCTATATGTAAAGGTAAACAAAAAAGAACCACTGCTGGTCGGTCACTTACCTGTGTCACTGTGACTGTCTTCCCTGCCACAGAACTTTGCACAACTCCCGGTTCTGGGTAGTCCACAGACATCTGATGGCCTGGGGACCCAGGAGCTGCTTCACGAGACATGCCAGAGCCTGCAGAAGGAGCTGTGTCTTCGCCCTTTGCTGCTTGCATCTGGTCCTTTGCGGGAGAGCTCGCCTGCTTGTTGAGGTCAGACTGCACTGTGCTCAGCACGGTCATCCTGGTGAGCAGTGCTCTCGGCAGCAGGTCCATGGGGTCCATGTGCATCCCGGACAAGCAATCCGGAATCCTGACGTCCTCCTCCCCACTCAGAGCATCCTGAAGGCTGCTTCTAGGTGGCAGATGCTGCGGGCTGGCCGTGACAGATGGGACTGCAGACACGATGGACTCAGCCTGGCTGTCCTCATCATCCTCCTCGTTTTCATTATCATCCTCATCGGGACCGTCGGATTCCTCAGGTTCACATCCAGACCGCTCACAGTTGAATCTCTGTTTTTCATCTAGAAAACAATCAGAAAGGTACATTACAGAGTGTTCCATAGCACCAAAACACGATCTTTTAGTTTTCTGAAGCTGGCGACACTATGAGAAGTAAAAAGGATGGGCCCTGTTGGAGATGCAGCCGTCCACATGACCATTCCCAAAACGGACTAAGGTAAAGGACAGTGATGCGGCCAGGGTGAGCATGTTAAAGATAAGCCTTGGAAGAGGAAGCAGATGGGAAGAGGGTGATGTATAAAGGAAACGGGAAGCGAAGCTTCCAACTCTGTGTTTGAAACATTCCTGGAATATGACAAAGAGATAAAAACTAATCCAGAGTCCAATACAACTTATTTCATAGTCTCTCTCTTTCCTGTACTTCCCTGCATTTTCCTTTTACTGAACAAGTTAAAACTTGATGGCATTTGTTCTGTGATTACAATAATTTTCTTTAACTCTTGATTACTACTGCAGAGATTTCCACAGCAAAATTTACCTCTTAAACATTCTTCAAAAAAATTCAATCTTTAAGTATGCTGTCGATTTTTAAACATGTCCATTTTTAACCCATTTATCACAGGAAGAGGAACATTATCTAAAAGTCATCAATACATACAACTCACAAAAGTCTAGGTCTAATAAGGAAGACCTGAAGCTGTCTAAATAGTTTCCAAGTAGTTACATTCTTATGTGGGACTTCATTTACAATTTTCACTTACTCAAAGTATTGTACATTAGAGACACTCTGTCTTAGAAAGCTAATGGCTTTTGCACAGTTTAAAGGGTGAGGAGTGAAAAAGTGTACCAAGTCACATGCAATTCAACTGTGACACAGGATGTTGGGTGGTATCGCCTTCACTGCTTTCAGTCAACTAGCCCCAAATATTAAATCAGAAAGTTGAGAAATAAGCAACTAACCTGTTATACACTGCACTTTACCCTGAGGAGCATGGTGGGATCCTTCCTTCCCCTCAGGGCACAGCAGGCCTGTGCTCGGGTGGGGCAGGCAGCAGCAGCCTGACCTGCATGACGTCACCCACACCACTCACCCCTCCTTCCGACTCAGACACTGACCAACTCTCGCCATCACGGGAAGAATAGTGAGCACAGTACAAAAATATTCAAGATGCAACACTCACATAATTACAATATACTGTTCAATGCTGCTATTTTATTAATGGATATCACTGGTTTCATACTGTGCCTAATTTACAAGATAAACTTTACAGCAGGTATGTAGCTATAGGCAAAAGCATTGGACACAAAGTGTTCAGTGCTACCTAAGGCTTCAGGCACCCAGTTAGGAGTCCTGGAAAGTTCTCCAGAGGGTGAAAAGACCACTACATTTTCTAAAGACAGACAATATATAAAATAGAGAAATAAACACTAATTTTTTTTCCCAGGTTTTCCCAAATATTAATTTTACTACTGTTCTTTCTACATAGCAAAGATAAATTGTTAAAGACAGGCCTCAAAGGATCTATACCAAAACATCTGAGGATTATTTCTAGGGAATGGAAAAGGTTATGCTATTTATCATGACTACGTATCATTTTTGTAACTATGATAGCAAAGATAAAATATGCATCTGGTATCTCTTAATATAAAATTCCATAACCTCTGCTTCCATTGTTGCAAAAAAAAAAAAAAAAAAAAAAAGTCGATCAACAAGTTGCAATCCCACTGTGGGTGCATGCTGGTGAGGGACAGGGTGATTTCTGGTCAGTGCTAGAATTCAAGTTCCTCAGACACTGCCCTGGTATCTTGTCTTATGTTAGAAATTCTAACAAAACTTACAAAACTCTTCTCCAATTTGACTCAAATTTTTCAAATAAGTGTCAGATTGATGCATCTTCTTTTAAAAAGAGAAAGCAGGAAAGAGCAGAGGGAACTGGCTAGGCAAAGCCCAGGTTCCCGGAGAGGAAGGCTGATGCCGCCATCAAAGGCTAGCCTTGCTGCAAAGTAATGAGGATGGGATACACTTTACCTTAAAAATCACTACTTTGCAAAAGCAAAACAGTAGTCTAACTTTCCCTATGACTTTTCCCAAACCCG
>PVKN010027930.1:0-13397 GCA_004027915.1 Capromys pilorides
CTAGTTTTGGTGTGCTTAAAAACAGTTTCATAAATGTATTACATTCTATTTGGGGTTAATTTCATTTCAGACTTTGAAACTTAGTAGAGTATATTGGAGAAGGTTGGAAAATGTTGTATTTGAATCTAATTGATGATTAAAATAAAAGTCTTATGCAGGATTATTTCAATGTTATTAATATTATAAAACTAAGTAGTTAAATTTAAGCTGAAAAAATGTAACCCTATAATGATAAAAACCTCTAGTGAAAATTAACAGCTAACATCTATTTTTAAAATAACTGATGCATGAAAAGTACTATAAGGTTTTAAATCCTGCCTTCATCCTGTTAGATTTTTGAAACTGTATGAGTTATCACGATGCGTCTGTGCTTATTGCCTTGTGTGTAACAGAGGACAATAGCAGTAACTACCTAACAGAGCTCCTAATTCATGTAAAGCACTTGAGAGAGAGTGTCGCACGTGGCAACTGTACCTCAGAAATTCAACCTCAAGCACAAACAGAGTACAGAAGTGTAGCCAAGCATCGGAAAATGATAAAACCTCATAGTAGGCTGAGCCTTAGTGCTTCAAAATGCTTCTAGCCTGCTGCAGTTGTCTTCTTGGGGAATTTTTTTTTTTTTTTTGTCATTTACAGACAGGGTCTTGCTATGCATTTCAGGCTGGCCTTGAACTCACTTTTATAGCCCAGGCTGGTCTCAAACTCACACTGGTCCTCCTGCTTCAGCCTCCCAAGTGCTGGGATTACAGGTGTGTGCTACCATGCCCGGCCTCAGGGAATTTTATTATTCCTGTTTTACAAAGGAGAATACTACATCTTAGAAAACTGATTTAGCTAGAAATTTACTTTGCCTCATGGGTTAAAAAGAAATGAGCTTCAGTACTGAAATTAAGTCAGCATTAAGAAAGGAAACATGGTAAGTAGTGAAAATACTGGTAGTACTGAGAGTTGGGGTAAAGAAAATTTTGAAATAAAAGTAAAGATATATCATAATTAGAGAAAAATTGCAGAAATCAAAGCAAAAAAAACAAACTCTGTAAAGAGGTATGTTTACTATTTTTAAAAATGTATTTGGGACTGACCAAATAGCTTAGCTGATTAAGGCACCTGAAGGCAGGCATAGGGGTGAGGAGTTCAATCCCCAGGTCTGCCACACTGGCCCCGCCCGGGGGTGCGCTGAGATGGCAATTGAAATTAGGAGTGGTAGTGCACACCTGTGATCCCAGTTCTTGGGAGCCTATAAATAGGAGGATCACTATGAGTCCAATCTAGTAATGAGATGCTGAACACCCTGTGGACCCATTCCTAAACAGAATGAATGAATGAATGAATGAATGAATGAATGAATGAATAAATAAATAAATAAATAAATAAATAAATAAATAAATAACTAGCTAGCATAGTGAGGTAAAGGACCTCACTATGCAGATCAGATTTGTAATGATCTTCCTGTCTCAGCCTCCCCAGCACTGGGATCACTGGCATGGGTCACTACATCTGGTTGGTGGCCTGCTTGGCACAACCTGCCAGGGGCCAGCATAGTGTGTGATACCTAGTACAGGACCCAGGTCTTTGAGCTTATCTACACAGGTACTTCGACAACTAAGCTACCTCCACAGCCCCTGTGGTTTTTAAAATATACAAATATACAAACATTCAATCAATCCCACACACTGAGTTTAGAAAACTGACAAGATCCCACCAAGGTTGTACACATCTGTCTACTTATGGTCTGGTTCATCCATGCTGTCACATTCACACATGCAGAGTCACGCTCGGTATATATAGTTCTCTGAAGGAAGAATTTCAAAATTATTCAGGTCTTTTACATAAGGGACACCAGGCCACAGTGAGACGAAGCAGCCTGCCTCGCTAAGATCGTCCACACAAACATGAAATATTTTTGGAAGCTGCAAACATATCAGAGTATCCCATTGCAATGCACTCACCTCTCTGGGGAGAGAAGACAGTGCATCACAAACACATCTCTCTGTGCCCTGATGCTCTGGCTGAAGGGACATACACCTTTTTTGAGCAAGCACTTAGTGATGACCAATTTTTTCACAATAGCCATGACGAAATTGTGATACTTCAGCTATAAAACATCCTATTTTGAGAAGTGTGGCTCCCCAATGTAGGATAAAATGAACCACTGATGCTGCCTAGCTCACTGTCAAGCTGGACAGAAACAACTGATTGTCAAAGGAATCCACGTGCAAGTTCTTAAAATAGATGAATTATCACAAATCACCTTCCCAAGTTGCCTCAGACAGGAGAAAAGTTATTTAACTATTCCGACCTGTTTCCTTATCTGTATTATTCTAGCATTACTACTTGCATGACAGCAAAGCGACAAAGACTAAACGAGTCAATCTATGTAAGTTGTTGAACATAGGGACAAGTGTATGATAAAGACAAAGTACCATTAATTATTGACTTTGTTATTTAAAAAAGAAACTCTCAGAGAAAAATTCTCGATACATTTTCCCTGATCATTTGCTATACTATTTGTCTTAGTTACTTTCCACAGGACCCAACATTCACAAATTGAGTAAGAGAGGTTTATTCTGGCTCTCTCAGCTTGTTGAGATTTTAGTTCCCAGTCAGCAAGCTCTAAGCAAGGTACCATGGCATAGGGTCAGGGTGAAAAAGCAAAGCTTCAGAGCATAGCAGAGAGAAACTGAGAGGGTTGCAGCAAGGGAGGAAGAAAAGCAAGAAACCCTCTCAGGCCAGGCATCCAGTGAGACCCTCCTTCCACCTGGCTTCACCCCCCAAATCCCATTTAGCTGTGAAGCCTCCAGTGGACCAGTCACACTGATGGTTACAGTGATGTACATCACACACCCATGACCTGATCAGCCTCAAAGCCCCACCTTGAAAAGCACAAGGCTTTACAGGGATATGTTGATATAGAATATAACATAACCATTTGTTTCAAGACTTTAAGATTCAAATCATCACTGTAAAGGAGAATGGTCTCTTAAAATAGGGCCCATCCATTTCATTCAGTGTGGAAGACCACCTGGGTGACGCTCCTTAAAAGAACAGAAGTTGACTCCAGTTTGGCTGTACGTGACCCTGTTGCCATGTATTGATAGGTACGCATCTGGATAGGAATTCTGCTTATCCCTTCAACTGACATTAAGCAATGCAAGCTGGTCTAACAGAGGTGCTGGTGGTACTCTATGAAGATGGAACCTGTGTGTCCCTGATAGCCCATACCTGCTGCTCTTTAACATAAGTTGGATCAAGATAGGATGAAGAGCCAGTGCTCCATGTTGTTGGTTAGAATCAAGCCTGGAGATAGAGGCTATGACTTCCTGGGTCTTGGAAGATTATACATCAGAGCTGAAGCACTGGGCCCCAAAACATGAGCTACTATGTCAATAGTATAATGCAAATTATTTTTATTGCATATCCTTCTCTGCATATGACAAACATCAATGCAGGCCACCTCCCTAGCCCAGCTCATCTACTTTCTACAATTCTCAGTCATTCATACTCTCATCCTCAAGCTACTCCTTCTTCATGACTGAATAAGACATGCGTTTACCCCTGGGTGGAGGCCTTTGCTCTGGATAGCCATCACCATGGCTGGACCTAGCGCCTATTGGCTCCCCATAACTATAAATATACCTTAGTGTCTTTATCCTCATTGTTGTGCTAGAAGTGGTAGATTGGGATTAACATAATGGGATTGCAATAATTTATTCATGGGATTACAAACATAAACTTCCTGGACCAATGTAAGATGCAAAAAAGGCTCCCTGCAATTCAAAAAACAATGACACCTTCTAAGAAATGTGCTATAAGCATGTCTATAATGTTCACTAAGATTAACTGGTTTTTTGGTGGTAAATGGTGCTTACCCTACTTCTATAGATGAGTATTAGAGTCATTTTTAGCAATTATAACCCACACTGAAGAAAGAAATAATTTTTGACAAGATATGAATTGGGGGACTTTATAATACTTGTCCTCCAATAAAACATTCATATTAAATCAATATACTTTAGAAACAATCTCATTCTACTTTTGAAAAACTCTAAAAGATGCTAAAATAACTTAGAAGATCACAATGTACAAATTAAAACAAAGCTTCATATTCCAAGTGTGTGTGTGTGTGTGTGTGTGTGTGTGTGTGTATGTGTGTGTGTGTGTGTGTTTCTATAGGTTAAGTGCGAATGGAACTTCAGAATGGTTCAATATTTTTGGGAAAAGAAGAAATCAACCAAACTTTTAGTAAGAAAAGCTAGTAAAAATTTGAACCTAAGGAAGTAGGAGATAAAACTTTTAAAGTAGCGTATATTGCATTCTGAGTGAAATCAAGCAGAGATTTTTTTAGAGTCTTGAAAGTAGCTATTTTTATATTGGCCTGATGAATAGATTGATATCTTCTACCTAGTAATTGAAACCTCTAACTGACAAAATATGAGTTTTTTGTCCTGCAAGTAATGTTTTAAATTCAAATTTCAGATTTGTAAGTTAACAAATGCCCATTTGGGAAGCATGTCTTAATTATACCCCCCTTAAAATGAAAGATGCTAGGGTATTTGGGGTAACTCATGGCCAGGATTCTTTCTCCCAAGACTTTTTAATATGGCCCACATGCCTCTGATGAATTTGAACAAAGCTGTGAATTTTTAGAATACTGCAAATGTAAAACCGTCTTATAGGCCACACATATTCTAATCATTTATCTTCTTAAACTTGACAAGAGCCTTTAAATTACAGCATTACACTCTGTGCTCTCCAAATCAAGCCATGATATAAATAAATTAGTTCTATTATAAAAAATACAGACTGTGTTGCAATCAATTTTGTGTTTTGTTTAAATCACACAACTGACTCATAGGTGACAAAGCAGGAATTAAATCCCAGCTCAATCACACCAGGACACCATGTTCATAGATCTATTTTTGTTACTCAGGGATTAGTTCAAGTGGGTTGTAAAGCTAAGAAGAAAAGTCATTTGTTGAATAAAGGATTATAAAACAAAGACCATCTAGGTCCTGCTAATTCCACATTTTATTCTTTTAATTGTACGTTCCAAAGACTTCTTTTTGTAGCTACACACATTATTCTTAACTATTAAACCCCTTATTTTCATGCTCCCCTCAGGGGACTCCTCCACCTTTGCTTTTCTGATCCATCTCCTTACCCTGCAATGTGAGGACCACTGGTGTCTGTTGGGAATAATATGAAAATGTAAAGCATATAGATGTGATCTGCATATCAGGCAGTGAATCTACCATGAGAGAAACTACAAAATCTGCTTCTAGCAGATCTAATATCAGATCTAATATGTCAGCTGATACTGAAGGAATATTACTCAAATGCTGACCTATTCTATCTGCTTTGCTGGATCAAAGTAGAGAAGTAGTTTGATCTGAAAGGAAAGAAAATAAGCAGAAAAGAATCTGGATTATGCTCTAGAATGAAAGGATAAATGGTTATAGAAATGCACTTTTTTCTATTTCTCATTTCAGTTTTCCTAAGATACAGGTTGGACATTTTTATCTACGTGGGGCATTCTCCAGGATTGGACACGGATAAAGTTTTTGTTTGATTAGTTTAGCATAATTAGATATACTTTTGTATAAATTGAATAATTCACTAAAAATACTATTAAGGGAAATGGAAGTTACAAACTATGAGTTTTAGTTAATATTAAGATTGACATAAAAAAGAAATTAGGTGTTCTGAAACCTTAGAAATAGAAGAGTATGAAACCATGGAAAAGCTGCAAATTAACCTGCTGGCAGGCACCTGTCATTTCACGAAGTTCACTCCCCATCCTGAAAGACAATTCGCTGTCCTGGCGTGTGTGTGTGTGTGTGTGTGTGTGTGTGTGTGTGTGTGTATGTGTGTGTGTGTGTGTTTCAACAACCTTTGCTTGGTGCCCAGCATGGCAGCCCTTGGTTTCAGGACAAAGGGAGTTGCATAAGGACAGGAAGTTGCTGCCTTTATTTCACGCCTATGCTTTTGGTATCCACAAAAGAACCTGGTAGATAATGGATGCTCAAATATTAATAATTGAGTGAAAGAATTAGCAAAGAATACGTGATATAAAGCTTCTATCCTAAAACTCTTATTTGTGACTTCAAAAAATAAATATCTATAAGCACATATATATGTATATGCACATATATATGCTAAAACGTGAAAATGTATAATGCCTGAATAATTGACGGAAGCAACAGTGCTCCAGAGGAGCCACTGAACACTGAATCCTTGGTATTGCTTTGCCTTCACTTCCAAGGTGGTTAAACTACACAGAGTACATGATCTAAATCGGAAACTGTATCTCAGTTGCTTGGCTGAAGACTTGGAGATATGGTATCAGAGTTCTGCCTAGGACAGAACAGCAAAAGTTAAAAAAAACAAGTAATAAAAGCATAAGACAAAACGAAGAGTTGCTAAGATATGCAGGGGAAATAATTCTGTGAAATGTTATCAACTTAATATGAGTCACGGCTCGTGCCTTCCTGACAAGTGCGAAGAAGAGTAGGTCAACCCAGGGAATTTCAAAGAGGTTTGATTTAGCCACAATGTTTTACACCTGATGTTCTTTGAAAATTATCCATTTTACCTTCTAAAACCTAAACTACTGGCCAATAACCAAACCAGACCCAACACAGTTGTGCGTCAGAGACACACCCATCTGCATGTGGTTTCTGTAACACCTTGGCAGTGTCACGTGGTGTCACAGAGCTCATACAATTTACAATATATAAAATATTTCCTATCTTCTCCTTTCAGGAAAAGTTGGTTAACTCATGAAGCTCTGTAGAGGCACGTAACATTGAATTAGTAGTACAATCATTATTTCTTTACATCAGAATAGGAATTAACAAAGTATAGGATAAATGTGTGACATATGCACTGCATTATTATGTTAACTGGTTAAGAATTGAAATATATGCAAATTGTATTCTTCAGTTACTTAGGCATTATAAATTTTCACATGTTTTAGCATATATATGTGCATATAAATATTGAGCATATATATGTGCATATACATATATATGTGCATATAGATACTTATTTTTTTGAAAACACAGATAAGAGTTTTAAGATAGAAGCTTTATATCACTTTTTCTTTGCTAATTCTTTCACTCAATTACTAATTTTTGAGTAATCATTATCTACTAGGTTCTTTTGTGGATACCAATAGTATCGGCATGAAATCAAGGCAGCTACTTTCTGTCCTCATGCAACTCCCTTTATCCTGAAACCAATGGCTGCTGTGCTGGGCACCAAGCAAAGGTTGTTGAAACACACACACACACACACACACACACACACACACACACACACCTGAGCACATAGACAAAGATGGTGTGTGTGTGGGGGAGAGAGAGAGAGAGAGAGAGAGAGAGAGAGAGAGAGAGAGAGAGAGAGACTGATTCTATTCTTTGACTCAAGAAAGTGGATTGAGTTGCATAAAACTTCACATTACCAAAATTTTGGCATTTACCTTATTTCCCAAAACTTCTTTATTCTTGTGGCCATGTAAAGGATCATTCTGCCATCTTAATAATCAGCTCTGCAAATTTCCACTTAGCATCCCATCCAAACGATTCAATCTGAAGTTGACTGGCATCGCTGATGATGCATCAAAATCTATTAAGCCAGATGTCTCACCTCTCCCCTGCCAAGAGTGAGCATCATTTAATAATGAGTTATCAAAGCAAGTCTGTCCATCATGTTATCACTGATACTTAGATAAGAAAGCATAAGTGATTGAACTGCAGTCACGTTGTACCTGCCATCTAGATTGTTACCATTTCGCAATGAGGTTTTTTTATTAGATGAAAATAAGTGAATCTTTCTCTGAACTATTTGCCACTGTCAAAATACGTTTGCTGATCCTGAACAATACAAGCTAATTGCAAGGAACATCAAGCTCTGTTTACATGAAGGCACGTATAACTTGAGCAGTAAGATTACAAGAGACTGAAAACTCCAGCGTTTCTTCCTCAAGTTAGAGACATGGACGGAACTATAGTTTTTCTTTCTAAGATTTTACTTTCTTCTCTGATAAAATAGGCAGATGAAAATTAGCAAAAAGTTGTACAGCTAATGACCCTACATAAAATCCCTAACCTTTTCCCCTTTCCAATGTAAAATAATAAATATTTTAA
Organism: Capromys pilorides; assembly: GCA_004027915.1. Classification (NCBI taxonomy): domain Eukaryota; kingdom Metazoa; phylum Chordata; class Mammalia; order Rodentia; family Capromyidae; genus Capromys; species Capromys pilorides. The sequence goes on from PVKN010027930.1 coordinate 8,148, forward strand.
TAAATACAAAAAAGATGTTAAATTAAAGTGGAATTTTGTGCTACTGATATCATCAAGAAGAAAATGTCATCCACTCTTAATATGAATAGAAAATATGATAGCCTCCTTCAATGACTGGTAACATTAATAAAGGTGGGTAATTATTCCCTTGGAGGAATATTCTGAGCTATCTGAAGAGGCCCTTGCAAGTTGTTGAGCTCAAATGTATTTGGAAACGAAATGTTAGTATAATAATAACAGTTCGTTTTGGAGCGTTTTAGATATAGGAAGAAATTTATTTTTAAACAATCACATTTGACTTCACTGTGAATGATCTAGAAGATCAAGTAATTTTGAAGTTCATGGTGTACACCACATATACAGTATGTGCCCACAATTCAATCTGAAGGTGATTGGCATTCCTGCTTATGGTCCATAACAGTAACATTATGAAACTAGAAAATTTGCCAGTATTTTAGTAGGACACTGATAGAAAACTCATAACTAATACACTAATCCTTTTTGAAGTTCAAGAGTACTAAGATCAGAAACAATGTGTCGGGTATACATTATCTCATAATAAGATGTGTGTATATAAAATAATCATGTGAAGAATCAGTAATGCTTGAAGACATCTTTCAATTTTTTGTGCAGCTTACATGAAAAATTCAAGGCTATGCTAAGTCTGAGAGAAATTAAAGAATAAAATACTTTGTAATTCTCTCAAATGTCTTTAAGACACTTAGACTGTGATCAACTAAACTTTAACACAAACTGATCTTCCTTACAACTGTAGCAGAGTAATAAAATGATAGCTTCAAAAGCATTGCAATATTATTCTTTCTTCATATCTTTTTTTTTTTTTTCCAATTTTAGGGAAGGATCTACAGTGTGTTCAGAGTCTCACTACTAGAACACACTTCTAGTGGTCCACCCGTTTACAGCCTCCCAAGAGCTGGGATTACAAGCATGTGCCCCCAGGCCCAGTCTCAACTGCCATCTCAATGCGCACAGGAGGGGATATGGTTGGGGATGTGGGAGGGGTCACGACAGGCCCAGGGATATAACCCCTGTCTCCTGTGTCTGCTTGCAGGCACTTTAATCCACTGAGCTATTTGGCCAGTCCTCTTTTCTTCAGTCTTTATATTGTACATAGCACTCTTTCCATTATTTTTTTCTCCTCATGGCAGATAGAGTAAACTTTTTGTCTAGAGTTAAATCTGAACTTAGAAAAGTAGCTTCATAAAATAGACACCAATGTATATTCTTTGTTTAATTATATAAAAGATTTCGAGTTATCTGGGTATGAAGAATTCATATGTGAATGCACTCATGTAAAAATATCCAAGTGAAATATTAGCAGGAAAGTTCAGTAGAATTGTGAGGGAACTGAGTTTTAGTGACCCCAAAGCATAACATACTTGCAGGTAACATCAATTATTTCAAGAAATTTCAAGAAAAATAGAAAAAAAAATTTTCACATTATAAGGGCCTATGCCTTAGCAGGGTACATTTTTCAAGTGACAGGTTTGCAGGAAATCATCATCTCCATAGCAACTTGACTCCTCTGTGAGCCCAAAAACGATGTTCTTCCATGCCCAGAATGCTTTTCTTTTTTCATAAACCACCCATACTGCTCCCTCCTAGCATAATTTCCTATCTATAAAACACAGGTACTATTTAATTTGATTTTCTTTTACATGAAGTCTTAGAGGGCTTTATACTCTAAGGATTAGGGAAATTGACATGAATATATAAGGGATTTAAATCAGTGATAGTTCTTCATGCAGGATCATGAAACTTAAAGAGCCTCTGCACAGCTCTGTTCAAAAAAGGAGCTGGTGGCTGCTGGCTACATATTCTAAACCAGGCTTACACTGAGATCATCTGCTATGAACAGCACTTTCTTATGCAACATGTTTCTACTAAGAAAATGACAATGAGCATTGTCGTTCACTGAGGGTTCAAGGGCCTCTTTTGCTTTCCTTTATCTGAAATTATTCTCCATTCTTGGAAAATGAAGTGGAACCAGTGGAAGCCCCCGAAGTAAGTAAAAGAGAAGGGATGATTTTGTATTCTAAAATCAAGATGCAAGTCCCTGTTTTTCTTGTGGAACCAGCGATTGAACACAGGACCTTGTGCTTGCCCGGCAAGCGCTTATTCTACTGAGCTATTTCCCCAGCCCAGAGCCCCCTACTTTTAAGGGGGTAAAATATAATAATTGGTGCTATTTTTCTTGATTGATTGGTTACATTCATAAACCCAGAACTGGTAAGTTAGGCAGGTTAAGAAAGAGAAAGATAGCAAGAAAGTTCTAACATGAAAAGCTCATTTTTAAAAAATATATTAAGGTATGTTGAGCATGCAGAAGATTTGAGTTCAAATTATTTTTTAAAACATGAGATAAAAAAGCATAAATCCATTGGTATAGGCTCTATTATAAAGGATTTCCGCAACTCTTGTTATTGCCTGGAACTTTTCGTGTGGGCTGCATACTTTTTCAAAATCTACAATTTGCTGTATTGTTTTTCTATTGTTGATGTATTCAGGAAAAAAATGTTCACATTTACAAAGAATAGTAGCAATGATAGCGAGCCTTTTGCTGGTCATGCCTGCTGCAACGTACTTAGTGACAAGAAGCTATTTATATCACTTCAGCACTGGCATTCTCCTCCATAATAGCATTCTGATTCATTTCAGATATAGAAACTGAAAACTTTATTTCATAAATCCTTAGAGGCTAACTTCAGGAAAAAAAAAGTTTTTTATAAATGTTTTTCAACATTTTAAATTTGAAATAAGGGGACTGGGGAGATTGATCTTTGGCACAAATGCTTACCTGGCAAATGCAAGGTTGTGAGTTTGAACACCAGGCCTGAAAAAAAAAAGAAAGAAAGAAAGAAAGAAAATAAAATAAATTTGAAATAAGGGCTGGTCAATAGCTCAGCAGACTAAAGTACCTGCTTAGGCATACACAGCAGCTGGGGTTCAATCCCCTGCATGCCAAGGCTGACCCTGCTACGGGGTGCTCTGAGATGGCTTTAAAACTGGGCGTGGTGGAGTGCACCTGTAATCCCAGCTCTTAGGAGGCTGAACACAGGTGGGTCACTATGAGTTCAATTTAGTAGACCCTGTAGACCCTGGAGACCTTGTCCTAACAAGAACAACAACAATAAAAAATTGAAATATCCTCTGGTTAATAGTTTCTTCATTAGGTTTGTTCTCTTTGTCACTTGAATGAGCATAACATAATTTTTCTTTGAGGAGAAAACTTAAGTAAAATAAAAAGATTCTACCCCATAAAAAATTCCCCAAATGGGCTTGAGAGATAGCTCAGTGGAATAAGTGCTGCCTGGCAAGCACAAGGTCCTGAGTTCAATCCCTGGTACCACAAAAAAAAAAAAAAAAAAGAAGAAGAAAGAAAAATCCATAAACGTTCTATGAAGATAAAATCAAATGAATTTCTGTCGAAACAAATCAATACAAGAAAACTTATATTTATCATTCAAATATAGAAAAATTCAGATATCAAAAAGAAAAATAACATGAATTTATAGAGTAAAATTTCACTAAACACCTGGAAAAATTTGTTCAGGGCAAGCAATTTTGAGAAATACTATTTTCCATCTGTTGGCACCAAATAAATCATCAAGATCAATGAGGAAAGAGTAAGGAAATGATTTATAAATGAGAAGAAATACACTAAAATCAAAGTTTTCAGAAGCAATACACAAAGCAAGGAAAAATAACAGGATGCAATAAAAAATTAATATCTTAATAAGACAAATGTAATCCCAAGATTTTATAACTAGCGAAGCTGCTCTTTATTAAGGCTCTAGATATATGGTTTTACTCATATAATAACTAAAAATGTATACTTATGTCTTTACTGAGGAAAGCTACTTCATCAAATAAATAGATAACTAAGAAATTTTCACCAAAACTACCTATCTTATTTACTCTTCTCTCGTTGCTGGGACAAATACCAGAAACCCAAAGTGAAGGAAGGAAAGATTTATTTAGGTCACAGTTACTGGAGGTTTCAGTCCATACTCAGCTGGCTCCAAGGCAGAGAGGCACACGGCAGAGAGCAGCAGTTCAAGGTGGTGGAGCAGCAACAAAATGGCGACAGAGGCAACCTACCAACCAGAGCAACAGAGAACAACAAAGAGTAACAGAGAGATTGTTTCACTGTCTCTCTTATATTACATTCAGGCTCTCTGCCGCAGGCTATCTGCCTTAGGCCACACCCATAATCCCAGCAGTACTAAAATCCATATCCCAGCAGTACTAAGGCACATAATCCCAGTGGATCATGAGTTAATCTCAAACTCCAGAAGTCTCTGCCCCATGACTGCATGAGGCTTTGGAGGGATAACTAGACACAAACCATAACACTACCTATGTTAAACAATGAAATGCTAAAATAAAGAAAATAATGAGGGTAGAAATGTAGAATCCAGGAAGTATACAAAATGTGGCAGAAGTGGCTGGAGGTAGCTTAAACAACAGAGGAAAGTAGGATAAACTAGGAAGAATGAATAGAAATTAAAGAGACTATAAAAGTATGAATGAGAAAAATAGATTTCAACATAAATAGAAATGATAGTGCCTATCACAAAAAACCAAATGTTTAAGTGAAATGCTATTGTTAATAGCAATAGTAAATGATAAATAATTCATGTTAAATAGGTAAAGATATGTCCTATAATATAAATAATATGAAAATATTATAAGAGTTGAGTAAAATATATTGGTCGTACAACTGATGTCAAAGAACCTACTTTACTAAAGAATACAATGCAATGTGGCTGAAAACTCAAAGCTCAGATATCGTTCATGATAAAATTTTAAAATACAAAATAAAAAAATTAACACTAGAAAATAAAGTAAAAGTGGGACGTGCTAAAGTATAGCCATATGGAGGAGTGTTTTTTGTAATAGAGGAGTAGAAATTGTGACATTTAATGAAATAAATTTACAATCGGAAAGCATCAAATGTGACAAAGGTAAGTGTCATTCATACTTACAGCCTCGATTCATAACAATGGTATAACATTGATCTCCACACCAGGAGCCAGGAGTGCAGAGACAGAGGTGTCATTTCAGCACTGTGCAAAGCTGAGGAGGAAGATGCTGAGTTCAAGACCATCCTGAGAAATTTAGTGACCAAGTGAGACTGTATCAAAATTAAACAGATAAATAAATGAAGGGTTGGGAATGTAGCTCACTGCAAAGGCCTGAGTTCAGTCCCTAAAGACAGCATAAAGA
>PVKN010027931.1:0-13387 GCA_004027915.1 Capromys pilorides
TTATCCACTCTGCCAGTCTATTTCTTTTAATTGGGGAATTGAGTCCATTTACATTGATGATTATAACTGAAATGTATTGACTTATGATTGACATGACTTTTATTTACTACTGTTTACCACTTTTTCTCCTGTGTTTAATTGGTTGCCCTATTTGGTGGGATCTTTCTGTTCTGTTTTGTTGAGTTTGGGTCATTTTGGTCCCTCTCTATAATATTTTTTAGTATACTGTGTATGGTTGGCTTTAAAGTCACGAAATTCTTTAGTTGTTCCTTGTCATGGAAGTATTTCACTTCCCCCTCATACTTGAAAGAGAGTTTTGCTGGGTATATCAGCCTGGGCTGAAATTTGTTTTCCTGGAGGGCTTGAAGCACTCTGCTTCATGCTCTTCTTCACTTCATGGTTTGTGAGGAGAAGTTGGCCATTATTCTGATGGGTTTTCCTTTAAACGTGATGTTTCTTTTCTCTAGCAGCTTTTAGTATATTATTCTTCTGCTGGATTTTTGGGATCTTGACTATTATATGTCTGGGTATGTTTTTAGTTGTGTTGATGTTATTTGGAGTTCTGTATGCTTCAGTTACCTGAATACCCAATTGTTTTCTCAAATTTGTGAAGTTTTCTCCTGTTACTTCTGCTCATATTCTTTTTATATCACTTGTATTGACTCCTTCTTTCTCATTGATTCCTATTAATCTTATGTTGTTCATTTTTGCATCATCTTGCAGATGTTGAATTATTTTTTCCTGAATCCTAGTTGCTCTTAAGAGATCCTTTCTTACCTTCTCACTAGCTGCAACTTTGTCTTCAAGATCTGAACTTCTATCTTCACTTTCGTTCATACTGTTTTGCCAGCTTGTGATTGAGATTTTGTTTTCTTGTATATGTCTTTGAAATTGTTTCATGAAATCTATTTCTTTCCTATATTGCTCAATCAGGGAATCCATCATTTTTCTGTGTTATCCTTTCTCTTTCTAGTTCAGAGATTAGTTCTTCTTTGTTATCCTCTTTACCTTTCTGCAGCTGTTCCCCTACTTTAGATGCTATTAACTTAGAGATGTCTTTTTTTACTTCAGACGTTACTTCTGGTCTGGTTTCCTCTATACATTTCTGCAGGTTTTTTTCCAATTCATATTCTATTAATTGATTCATGTCTTTTTTTTTTACTTGAGATGTTTTCTCTGATCTGAGTTGTTCTATACATTTTTGCACTTGTCTATCTACCTCAGATGCTACCAATTCAGAGGTTATGGCTGCATGATTCCCATTTTCTTCCGTGGTAATGTCTCCTGTATTTGTTCTGAGTGGGCTTGGGACCTGAGAGTGCATCTTTCTCCTTCTTTTTATCGTTTTATATAGCAGTGATCTCTGCACTTTGCAGAAGTTATGTCATTAGTGCCTGTGGGAATTTGGATCCGGATCCACCAAGCTTGTTCCCCTCCAGACTTGCCTGGCTGCGAGTTGGAGCTCAGGCGGCTGGCTGCTTCAAGGCCCTGTGGGTCAGGACTGTGTGTGGAGTTGGAGCTCTGGTGGTTAAGAAGTCAGGGGATGAACATGGGCTGAGAGAGTTCTTACCTGGCCACTGCACAGCCCCAGTTGGACCATTAATATAAATGCAAAACAAAATTAGCTGTCATTAAGACTTGATCAATCACATGGGTTGCATTCAAAGACAAAAAGTAACACACTTAAATATAATGGCAGAAGACTTTACCATGTCATAATGAAGTCAAAGAAACAGGAGATGATTCTATTTAGTTATAATCACAGCAGAATGGTGAACGACTATAACTCTCAATCATGAATATGTTGTTGATCACAATAACTCAATTTAGACTAGAGCAAGCAATGTAATTGTATAAATTGTCCCAACTGACTTGCCTTGTGTAAAGAACAGTTTATTCTAATGATTAGGGGGAAAAGTGGTGTCTTCATTGGCTTAAACCCAGAAAAGCCGTTTTTTAAATCATAGTATTTCTTTGTGCATTGCTCCATATTTTCTTCTCCCTGACCTAGTCTTGTGTCCAGTTCTTACACCCAAACTCTTCTTTTAACTCTTCAGAAGCCTCAGCTCCTATGATAAAAAGTAATGACTTCTATATTCTCAAATTTACCTTCCTGCCCTTTCTGCTTGCTACTGAAGTTCATGTCCTCTAGGGTCCCTTCTCCTACAGCCCTTTCAGATCCAAGTTGCCTATGCACTTGTTTCCCAGTCCCTTAGGGTTGGAAGTGGGTCTTTCCATTTCCACGCTCTCAGCACATGTTTGATCTCATGGCAGCCAGCAAGTTTTCTCACGTCGTCACCACTCTGTGCTCCTCATTGCCATGGTCACGTGTTCTCCTTTTATGTCCCATATGTGCTTTCTTTCATATAATGTCCACTATTGTCAGACTCCTTGATTTCTCTACATTGTAAGTTCTTCACAAATGACCTCCTCTTCTGCTCCAGACCCCTTCAGACTTAAGCTCAACATCCACCACCACATCCCTAAGTTCCTCTTTTCTCCTCCTTTCTTGTCAACATGGAGATCCCTCCTTCTGGACTGAGATTCGCCTCTGTTAGAGTCTCCTCAACTTTAGGAACTAGGTGCTATGGAGTAAGGCACACTCTCTTTCTTCTTCTCTTTCTTTTCCTTTTGCCCTCCTCCTTTCCTCCCTACATTTCTACTGCTGCTAGTCTCCCCGCCTCTGTTAGAGTCTCCTCAACTTTAGGAACTAGGTGCTATGGAGTAAGGCACACTCTCTTTCTTCTTCTCTTTCTTTTCCCTTTGCCCTCCTCCTTTCCTCCCTACATTTCTACTGCTGCTATTCTCCTGTGCTTCCTTTGCAGTCCATACTCATTCTAGCATTTAGCCATGTTCAAATCTCTCTAAACTTAAAAACAAAAGGCAGAATAAAGTACATCCTTAACCCAGAGTTATTTTTATCCATTATTCTATTTCTCTCCCCTCATTTAATTTATGTATTGATTTCATCCCCCACTTCATTATAGGTTCTACTTTTTTCTATGAATTTATTACGGGGTCTATGGGGTTTATAGGGTCTTACTATGTACATCGGACTCATAGTGATTCTTCTGTTTTCAGCCTCCCAAGCGCTGGGATTACAGGCATGGGCCACCACCCCCAGTCTCCATTGCCATCTCAGTGTGCCCTGCGGGCAGGGCCAGCACAGCAGGCAGGGGATAGAACCCTGGCCACTGCACTCTGCTGAAGGCACTCCCCCTTTCATTCTAAATGTGGTACCTGGGCCCACTGCAACACTGATGTTGCTTTTTCCACAGACACCACCTACCCCTGTGATCCCGCATGTGCACTTTCCTTCTCCTCTTACTTAACAGCATGGCACCTGCCTATGGCTTCCATAAACCATTCTTGATGGTCTACACAGGTCTGCTTCAGTCATCCTTCTCATTGTGTGCCATCTCATTGCTTTTGCTTCCAATGGTCTGCAGAGAACTTCCTGTGAATCTTTAGAACAGGTTCTATTGCCTTGCTGGGATGACTGTTAAAAACCCAGAAAGAAAGAAAAAATACAGTGGCTAATATTAAATGACACGAAGAGATCCAAGTAGTCTCATCAGGGTTCCAAGGGAAATATGTATGTAAAGGTTCAGTGATGTGCATATGCTAAGTACTTCTGTAAATATCTTGGACCCCACTGAAAACTGACGGAAGAGAAGACCCAGTTCATAGGTTTCAAACTAGATATCCAGTTTGTTTGAAAAAATGACTGAAAGAAAGGACTTGGGAGCCACAAAGAATGGTTTGAAATTGGCTCATTTGAATTAGAATACTGGGAACAAAGAAGTCTGAAATGGAAACAGTCATGTGGACCTATAAGAATGACTAGAGTGTACATCATGTGCAAATTTCTGTCTAGAAGTAGGTTTTGTGGAAAAGGCTCCACAGCTGGCTAGATGCAATAGTTTAACTGGTAGCCTTGGCCATGAGAGGACTCCTTTTTGAAGAAGCATGGAAATACAAAGGCAGTGTATCCCTCCCACCAATGCTAAACTAGATATTGTCATTGCTAAGTGTTCAACCTGTCCAAAATAATAGATATCATTATCTCCCAAGAAGACAGACACACTCCACTTAGTTAAAATCAACCCCCTTTCTACCCTGGAAAGAAGACTACATTGTCTTGTGTAATATCAATGTATTTTCTGGATATGGTATTGCCGTTCTGCCCTACAGTACCTCACTAGCACCTACTATCCAAAGGCTCACAGATTTTCTGACATGAGTCCATGAAAACTACTGCATCAAACAAGAAGCCAACTTCAGGGCAAAGCAGGTATCATGCAGTGCGTTCAAGAGCATATACTGCCCTGGATCCCTGTGTACTGGATAAACCAGATATTGCTGGTCCAATAGAGATTGTCAACAACCACTTCAAAGTACAAGTGGGGTGCAGCATGGAGATGACAGTATATGAGGCTCAGTTATTGAGTTCCGTGTGGGGCATATCTTATGCCTCAGCTCACTGTGCAGAGCTCGGGGTACAGTGGTAGAGTCAATGAGTCTGTGGGGTGGACTTATGAAGAATTCCTTCACCACATATCCAGAGACCACTGAGCACCTAGCGAATTTGTGCTTCTGCAAAGCCAGAGAGCTACGACAGGATTCAGTTTCCAATTCTGTGGTGACAAGTGCTAAATGTATCTTCAGACCCATGACTTTCATATGAACTCTAAATATTAATGTCTAACCAACCTCTTACCTGATTTTGAAATTAGACACCTCACAAATCCCTGAAATCTAATATGTCCAAGATTACATTTATTATCTCTCATTTTCAGTGAATAAGAGCTTAAGCCTGAAATCTGGAATCCTCTTTCAAAATCTCTGATTCCTTTATCTAGCATGGCCACTCATCTAGCGGGCTTTACCAGTTACTTTAAATATCATCTTTAGGTTCCAGTAAGAGGTGTATCAATAGGACCACCCAGGTTCAAACTCCTTTCTATCTCTACTAGATCACTGCAGCCACCTCCACTATGGTCACCCCTCATGCAGTCCCCAGAGACTCAACCCTGTGACCTCCTCACTGGGGAATAACCTATTTCTTTTTCTTCTAATAAATAGAATGCAGCAAGCCCTGCTGGACATGCCTTTCAGAATAGGTTACAAAAAAGGTCTCATTTTCATCTGGCTCTTATTCTCTTGCTTTCTCATGTGTTTGTTCTGAGGGATGCCAGGTGCCACGTGGGCTGCTTCCCTGTGGAGGGACGTGTAGGACAGGCTCCAGCAGCAGCAAGCACAGAGCTGAGGGTCTCTGCTCAGCAGCCCACGGGAAAGTAAGTCTGCCAACACCACAGGAAGAGGGTGGACGCAGACCCCTGCTCACCCAGCTTAAGATCTGATCTCCATTGCAGCCATGTGAGACCCTGAGCCAGCGACACCAGCTGAGCTGGCATAGACTCTTGACCCATAAGAGTGCTCGCTGTAGGAGGGCTTGGGGGTACTTAGTTACGCAGTAATCCATCCTGGATCCAGCCTCCTAACTGGTCTCCATGTGTGCATCCATTAACTTCTCCTAATCAATCTCTTCATGAAGCCAAAGTCCTGTTTAAAGAGTGAAAAGATGAGTGTAAGTTTCTATTAAAACTCTGCAATTATCTCCAAGTGTTGTTGGAGTTAAGTCCAATGGGGGTGGAAGCCGTTTTGGGGGCTCCGTGTTCCTTTCCACCTTGCACACACTGTCTTCCCCTTCGAGCATATGTGTCCCCCTAGTTTCCACCTGGCTCATGGTTCCCTTTTTTTTGGATCCTCCTCAAGTGCCACCACCCTCTGCAGGTCCGTGAGCCTATCTGCCGCACACTCCCTTAACACTAACATGACATGGGATGCCTGGTTTTTTCTGATACACTGCAAGCTCCCTGAGAACAGACAAAGTACCACTCTTGTTCATGTCTTCATCTCCAGAGCTAACATATGAAAAGAAATCTGTAAATATTTTATGAAGAGAAGAAAACAAATAAAGTGATTAAAAAAATATGTTCTTCATGTTGCAGTGCAAAATATGGTCAATTATTTCAAGGCACTTTAAAGATGACACAAGCATACAAAAAGGCATCGAATGTGGAGGACCAGTTAAGGGAAAATACGGCCTAATTGGCCTCCTCTGTGAGCATGAAGGAGAACCATGCAGGGATGAAGGCATGGTGCAGCTTCCGGGGCAAAGTCAATATAGCTGGGATCAAGTTGTTTATCTGAACATGTTCTAATGGGTAATGGAGGGCAGATGAAGCTTGTGCTATTTTAATGGCACTTGTACTTGTGTGTGAGAGAATAAAAGGAGGAAGAGACAGATGCTCAGGGGACTTCTCTGCCTGCCACAGGCAAGAGCCCCCTGGCTGCCTGCATGTCAAACTACACGTTTATTTGTCTTTCATCCTCACTCACTTCTGGGTGAAGGTGATAAACCAGCAGGACTAGGTCCCTACAGGTGATACCTGGTTGGGGCAAGGCTGGAGTGGGCTGGTTTCTCATAGATCGTAGCTGGACAGGGACCTGGGGTGGGTGTAGGCCGGTTTGCTACAATCCAATGTCTTTCTTAGCTGCCAATCCTCACCTGTGACATGAAAACAGTATGGATAATAGATTTTGCACAATCACATGGATATATTTTTCAACAATTCTTTCTGTCATCAACTACGTCTTCAATTCTGATCTGTGATGGGGAGATTCCTAGACCTTGGACTTCAAAAATAAGAGTTTTTGGCCTAAATAAGAGGATGGATGTCGGTGTCCTTAATTGAGATGGGCAATACAAGAAGGGAACTGACTTATGGTAAATATAAAAGAGTTTTGATAAATAGAAAACATAATAAAGCCACCCACTGTTGGCCAACAATCATTCTGGTCATTTAAATTATTAACTCAATATCATTTTTCATAAAAAAAATTAAATTAAAATTCCTGGAAATAACATGGTATCAAAAGATCACACATCTTAATGCACTTAGCTAAATGGCTTTAAGCAAAACACTTCCTTTACTTCCATCATTAATATTAGAAGGTTCTAGCTGTCAGATCTCTTCTTAAAAATTCCACATGTGTGGACATTCACAGAGAGCAGGAATCTCGATTCTATGCATGTAATCAGTTGTTGTGAGAGTTTGGAGGGTCTTGAAGAGACACAAAGGATTACAAACATGGTATCACAGTCAGAGTCTGCAGGGGAACAATACAAGAAATGCAACTTACAGGATTATTCTATAGTAGTCACCCAAAGTATCACTTATGTAGAGAGCACAGGAAATCTGTCCACACACTAAAGACTGAGAGAATGCAATTGAGGACCTGCATTCCACGGCAGTGTGCTGCATGAGTCCAGCTGAAGCCTATAGCCCATAACAATAGCCCCCAGCAGTCCAACTGGAGGCCTAGAGCCCACGACAATGTCTCCTGCAGACTTGTGTCATGGATCTGCGTTGGGATGGCCCTGAGGTCAGTAGTGGAAGCCCCGAGAATCTGTGCCAGTGGCATGAAGGACTTCTGCCAGCAGGCTGAGGGGTCTGAACTGGAGCCAGAAAGCAATGCTCAAGGTAAGTAACAGAGCACACACCCCCCCAAAAAAAAAAAATCATATCCCTCCTCGGGGACAGCAAGGTCTGGCACTCCTCTGATGGTGAGAAGAGCCAAATCTATGTCAGGAAAGTCAGCATTCCTAAAATCACTGAGGACATTGGGACACCGAGTCATTCTGGCTGCTGTTTTTTGTCTCTGAGGAGCCTGTGGCTCCCTTGAGGTAGCTCTGGCCCTTACTTTGATTATCGCTTCTGGGTGCCAGAGGGGAAGATGGTGCACTGTGGATTGTCCTGGAGAAGCCTGTGGCACTGATTTTCCTCAAGGATATCTTACGACTGTACACTGCGCACATTCCTTCTGAGACCTGCCCACATGGCCATCTCACTCCAGAATGAGGTGCACTATACTCTTAGCTACCCTAGACTACAACCCAACATCATGAATTAATCTCAAACTCTAGAACATTGCCCTAGTGACAGGACAAGGCTTTGGGGGACACCTACACACAAACCATAACACTGATCATCTATAAAGGACAGGAAGATGTTTTGCAATTTCTAAATACTTCTAGGTAAAATGGTATCAAGCCTTACAATCATCCCAGTTCCCCAGGTCCCAAGAGTAACTCTTGGGTGCATTAAAGTACATGCACTCACATGTGGTACAGCTGTCTTCACGGCAGTGCCTACTCTTTCAGCTGAAGGTGTAGCTCTTGCTTTATCTACTTAACAATAAATTCTACCTATATGTCTTCAAGACCTATGAGTCTTGGCTGAATTCTTCCATCAAGGAGCAAGGAAGCGAGGGTCCAGTCCCTTCCTGCATCAGGACCTGGCCTGCAGATAACAACACAATGCATTAAACGAGCACTCTGAGAACTCTGCAGGCTTGGGAGCTCCTTTAGGGATAGGAAAATTGGTATAAATCTGGAGGTCACTGGGGCTGGCTAACACTTGAAAAGCTTACTGTTAATATCATCTTCCACAGCAACAGCAGACTGATTAAATCTACAAGGGAGATGTCAAAACTCTAAACTAGAAGAGAAAGTGATTTGCAAAGTACAAACTGAATTTCATGTCCCTGTTTCCCACATCAGCAGCATAGTAAGCCAAGCCACAGAGCTGAGCCCGTCTCCTGGATCATCTCCGTGGAAATGCTGACCCCTTGTGTCGGCTCCACATTAAGCCATGGGCTTTTCTGCTGAACTGCTTAATCTCATCTTGCAGCTCTGTATGTGTAAGTGGTAATGAAAGATCCAATGCGAACAAATTTCCAGTATGATTCAGCTTGCCTGCGAAATGGTGCTGGCCGCAGACAACGCATACCTGCTCTGCCTCCCTTCGCCTCAGCCTGCCTGCCACCTCCTTTCTAGGTTGCAGTCACCTGTCACTTTTCCTCCCAGGAAGAAAAGTAGCCATATCAGAAATGAAGGCACATGTCAAAACCAAGCAAATAGCCGAGGACAGAGACAGTGCTTCTAATTCTCCTTAGGTCACAGTTCAACGGTCGGGCTGGGTGCTCAGGCTGCCACCCGATTTCCATCCTCTCTCACTGGAATTACATTCATGGCCTGTGCGCCGCTGCTTGCTTTTATGGATAATTCATCCACTTCTTACACCACTGGACTGCTGCTCCTGTTTGGCCTCAGGGAAGCAATGGGATTAACATTCAAAAAATAATCGTTAGCACAGGATCAAAAATCACGGTGGAAAAAACTGTCAAATGTTGCATTTGCTCATACATTCATTTGAAATATTTAAGTATGGGCTGCAGGGCCAGGCTAGGAGAGAATGATTTTCTGCTCCTTTCCCATCCCAACAGCTTCCTCTCTCGTAGACGTACTAACTCACCACCAGAAACTGCCTGTGTGACTGCAACTTCTCTTAACTGCCTTAGAGCTTGCCATACTGGTGTTTGATATTATCCTTTGGCCAGCATCCCAATGTATCTAAAATATAGATTTGCCTCAAAGCTGCACCCTAAAAAGGCAAGGCTATTAGTTCAATTGTGGCCGCATCAGTGAAATACAAAATGCCGTCCAAGCAGCGTTGTGAATCCAAGTCCTTTTATTAATTTATTCATCGAAGTGGTAAGATGAATAAGCAAGGTTCCTGCCTCCGCAGAGCTCACGTCCCAGCTCGAGAGACCGTCAACAGACTTGGAGTAAATTAGTAAATTACATAGTACAGCAGAACAGGGTAAGGTGGACCAGTGGACAGAACTGCGATTTTAAATATAGCATTCGATTAAATCTAAGGCATCCACATGTGTAAGGCAAACCATTATTTTCTGGACCACTAAGAAAAATAGTGTCAATTAAGTTGTGCTGCAATGCCTGAAATGACAGGCCTGCAGCTTTGAAATGTTTTTCACATATTCTTGGTGACTCGGCAATTTCTTCTGCTTTCTATTGCAATACTTAGCAAATTATAGGTCATCCTTGGTGTGTCTCTGAGTGACAAAATTAAACTCAGCCTTGTCTTCTCGGGAGCAGCCTCCTTAGGTCGAGCACATGATTGCTGCTTTTAAATGAAAGGAAGCAAAAGAGGGGAAAGGCTGGCCTATGAGCATCATCATTTTAAAACAAAGCATTTTAAGAGTCCTCTACGTCCTGGAATGAATAAACAAAAGTAGAAAGAACTTAATTTAAAAATATAAGACCAAACTGCAGCTGAAGACGTTCAGCATCATTTTTTAAAAAACAATCAGTTGTTCTTATTTTCTTATTTTGCCATGGATGAAGAATTTATTTCGTCGAGGTACAAGTACTGTGAAATCCATTTGAGAAATTACAATCAGTTTAGAGCTGAAGTCTTCCATTTATGTGCTCATTTACCACCAAGAGATCTTTAAAATCTTCGTGTGCCTATTCTGTAGGTGAGGTTATTTTTCATTATTTAAATAGTTGCAAGCTATGTGTGACTAGATATAAATATTAATGTTTTAAAATAAAACTTGTAGAGCTCTTTTTAAAAAGTGTGGAATTAAGATCATTTTCCCAGGGGCAGAAGATTTCTGCAGTCAAATATAAGTCCCACAGCCCTATTCCCATACCTCCTCCATAGAGGGCAATGTGCAGAATGCCCTTTCTCTCCCGGCTGTCCCTTGCTTCCGCATCTCCAGCTCCAGGTCCCCTCCCCATCTCCATGACGTCTACCTCCCTCTTTCCCACAATCTCCCTTTTATTTTGCTCTTTAAATTTATACTGGTGGCTTCTCGTTTAAGAGAGAGCATGTGATAGCCTTCTGTGTCTTATTTATGTCACTTATGAGAACAGTCCCAAGAGACATTCCTTTTCCTATAAGTGACACAAAATATCCTTTCTTATGGCTGAGAAATATATGTACATATAATTTTATTATATACAAATATATATTATTTTATTATATATAAATATATATTATTTTCTTTAACCACTCCCTTGTTGATAGGTATATAGGCCACTTTCAAAACTTTACTATTATGAATTGTTCTGCTGTAAACATGGACATGCTTATATGACACTTCAAGTGGCAATTAAATGAATTCATACAGTGTTCAAAATACAATTAATGTGAGACACAATCATAATAGGAACACCTATGGTCGGCCTCCTTAAAGCTCAGGGTATTTATCTGCAGGAGGATCTCAGCGAAAAGTGGGAAATCGTAACTCGGTCCTATTTATGAGACTGGCTGTCTTTCCACTGTGGGATTTGTATCAGTCCCCACAGACCTGAAACGCAGACCTGGCTTGCAGTAGGCGAGCAGCGGCTCCCGGGCCGCAGGAGGCTCCTAGGACATTGGTTCTGAAGCGCGGCTCCAAAGCAGCTTCTGCGGCCTCGGCCTCGCTTGGGCCCCAGTCGGAGCACAGGCTCTCAGGGCCCCGCCTAGACCTGCTGGGCCTGACTGGAGCCATGCGCAAGATCAGAGCCCAGAGACTCCAGCGTGCGCTGGGGATCGAGGACCCTGGCACCAGGAGGCGCTCAGGAGCTAGGACTGCAAATGGATGAAGCTCTGCTGATTGCCTTCTTGTCTTCTTCCTTGCGGAAAAGGTCACGTTTCAGTGCTCGATGGCATCTCCTCGGGTGTCCTCAGGAGGTGAAGAAGTAGATCCAGAGCAGGACATGCTCTCACGTGGCAGCAGCTCAGCCCACGGGAGCCCGAAGAAGAAGACGATCTGCAGGGTGCGAGCGCACTGCTCAGCCTGGCCTCGTGCAGAACCATGCACAACCGTCCTAGGCTGTCCTGTGCGGAGGCTTGAGCGTGTTCTCTAAGGGGCTGAGGCAGGGACAAGGTGTTAATACCACTAAGTCACACTGTGAGAAAGTTCGCTATACATTTCATTATGTCTTGACATAGTCATAGTTTAGTGTCTTTAATGCATGTTTAACAGAGAGAGAGAGAGAGAATGGCATTGAGACAAAGAGAAAAATGCACTTGGCCTCGGTGTTCTGCAAGCTCAAACTGAGATAGAATTCAGTAATAGTCTTTTGCTTTATCATATTTCTTTTCATAATTACTGTCTACCGTGGGAGAAGATCTGAAGTCATTATCTAAAAATTCTGTTCATATAATATTGATTTATGAAATGTGATCAAGCTATATGTCAAAGGTTTAAATTTTTAAAAATTACTAAAGGTGAAAAAAATATTGCCATTAGTCCCTTCTAAACTGCTTGCTCTTGTTTGGGCCACACTTGTGCCACCATTCTTGCCACTTTCCACAGCAGATCAGGAAGTTCCCTTCTGGGAATGTCTTCATGCAGCATGAGCGAAATTCAGGGGATGCTGCTGCCACGGTCCACCCGGGGAAGGCAGGCTCATAAAGACGTGACAGTGTCTCCACATCACCCTGTACACTGGACCAGAATCACCCACTTTCTGGCTCCTTCTGAAAGTCAGAATGACCATGGAAGGTAACTGTTTTGAATCAACTTGGGACACAGAGGCAGCCACCATAGCCTGAGGAGAGACACTGAGGAAAGAAGACTTCCAGAACTGCTTCAGAAAGTGGTGTGAACGATGGACCGAGTGCAAAGAGAGGAGAAGCACGGTGTAGGGGTTAGCGGCAAGAAGTCTTGGGCTATAATAACTTTTAAAATTTTTAAATATTTACTGCACTTTTAAATCATTCTTCGTAAGTGTAAGAAGCATCATTTGAAAGAAAGACATTCAGAAAATTATAATAGAGGTGGTTTGAGGATAGCGCATGCAAATGGGAAATGCCGTATTAAGGGCACCTATGAAATGTCTCTCTCTCTCTCTCTCTCTCTCTCTCTCTCTCTCTCTCTCTCTCTCATTTATTTATTTATTTTTAGGGAAAGGTCTACAGGGTGTTCAGGGCCTCACTACTAGATCAGACTCATAGTGATTGGCCTGTTTACAGCCTCCCAAGAGCTGGGATTCTAGGCATGCACCACCACACCCAGCCTCAATTGCCATCTCAGCGGCACCCTGGGAAGTGGGGCCAGGACGGCAGGCCCAGAGATCGAACCCCTGGCCCCTGAGCCTGCTTGCAGGCATTTTAATCCGCTGAGCTATTTGGCCAGTCCTAAAATTGCTATTTCTAATTCAATCTCCAGGCTAGTTTTCAGGAAAGCATACATAGTATCTTGAGCCCTGGTCAATCTGTTATAAACATTAATTTTTTAAAAACCAAAATGAATGAAACAGGGAGAGAGGATCAAGACTTTTAGGATAACATTTATTAAATTTTATTTATTTATTTATTTATTTGGTACATGGTCTCAACACAGTTCAGACTCATAGCAATCCTCCTGTCTCAGCCTCCCCGGAGTTAGGATTACAGGGATGAGCACCACACCTGGTTTCAGTGGCCAGTACAGTGCAACCCAGGTTCCCAGGCAGGCACAG
>PVKN010027932.1:0-13358 GCA_004027915.1 Capromys pilorides
TTCTGCTCTGTTCTCCTCTTTATCTTTCTGCAATTGTTCCTCTACTTTAGATGCTATTAATTTAGAGATGTCTTTTTTTACTTCAGGAAGGGTTTATTTCTGTTCTGGTTTCCTCTATACGTTTCTGCAGTTGTTTTTCCACTTCAGATTCTATTAATTCATGCATTTCTTTTTTTAATTCAGATGCTATCTCTGATCTGAGTTGCTCTATATGTTTTTGCACTTGTCTGTCTACCTCAGATGCTGCTGATTCAGAGGTTTTGGCTGCATGATTCCCATTTTCTTCTATGGTAGTGTCTCCTGTATTAGTTCCAGGTGGGCTCGGGATCTGAGATTGCATCTTACTTCTTGTCTTTATCATTTTGTATAGCAGTAATGTCAGCACTTTGGTGAAGTTATGCCATTAGCACCTATGGGAATTTGGGTCCAGATCCACCAAGCTTGTTCCCCTCCAGCCATACCTGGCTGCTGGTCAGAGCTCAGGCGGCTGGCTGCCACGAGGTCCCGTGGGTCGGGACTGTGGGTGGAGCTGGAGCTCCAGCAAATATACGCAGGGCTGGGAGAGTCTTTGCCTGGTCACTGTGCGGCCCAGTTGGGATGGCAGGTGTAGTCACAGCTGGAGTTCAGGGGATGGACGCGGGCTGGGAGCTTCTTTACCTGGTCACCACGCGGCTGGTTGGGATGGCAGGTATAGTCACAGCTGGAGCTCAGGGGAGGGACTCGGGCTGAGACAGTCTTTACCTGTTTGCTGTGCAGGCCTGGATATAGATAGATAGATAGATAGATAGATAGATAGATAGATAGACAGATAGATAGATATGGATAGCTATACAGCTACTTTCTCTTAGTTTAATGAGAAGAAAGATTTGTACTAATAGTGTTTAGACAAGATACCATGTCTGCATCTTATACTCTGAACTACTACAAAAACAACAATATGCAATGTATTAATTATTGGAACTGTCCAACTAACCTAGCTTCTTCTTGAGGCGAGAATCCAAGTACTTCTGGCATATGGAAGGGTTCAGACCCTGAACCAACATTTGGGTGGACTTGGAACACGTTTGCTTGAAAACATACAAGGTCTTAAACTTGGATGGAGAAGGTACCACCGGACATGCTGGATTTTAGCAAACGTCCAACACCTGAGAAGCATTTTGCAGCCCCCTGAGCCAAGGGCACAGCAGGACTGGCTTTTACTCAGCAGTCTCCTAACTCAGAGCGTTCCAATCCCAAGTCACTCAAACTGTGTTTCGAACATGACAGGTAAAAGTCGGGGCCAACGACAGACTCCAAATGCACCCTCAGCCTCGGCACCAGGGTGCCCCGAGGAAGAGCAGTGAGAAAGACAAGCCCTGCTGTTTGCAGTGAACACAAGGCTTCCAGTTACAACCAACACAAAAGCAGATGGGGGACTTTTTCAGTTTCAGAGCTCAAAGAATTGGTAGCAACAACATCCTTGCCAATTTTTGATTAGTCAGCATTTTATAGATCATAGCCACAGAAAGTCCCAGAGTTTCATTTTCATACTGTTCCTGTCCTTCCCCACTGCAATAGAAATAACATGCCAATTGCTTTACTCTGCACCCTGGTGAGACACAGCCTCTTCTGAAGTCTCTAACCATTACACTGTACCTGGCGCACAGCCAGGCCCAGCTATCGCACACAACAGCTTCAAAACAGGACCTTGCCGGTCCTGCAAGAAGCAGAGGCACAGAGGGGGTCCCCATTTCATGGGAGTGTGAAGGCTGCTTGCACAGGCCCCCAGAAAAGGCATAGCCTGGCCAGCAGTGCTGTGCCAGCATGGGAGTCCTGGATGTAAGCTCAGGACAAAGCTTGCTGTGCTCAGGCCCCAGAAAGCAGGTGGGTCAGAACTGGAGTAAATACCATGGGGCTGGGGAGATAGCTCAGTGAAATAAGTGCTTGCTTGGCAAGCATAAGGTCCTGAGTTCGATCCCTGGTACCACCACCAAAAAAAAAAAAAAAAAGATACTATGGAGTAAATACCATGGTCAGGGCTGATAGGAACAGGCAGAGCCGAGCAGGCGGAGCTGGAGACGGCAATGGCAGAGCCCACTGGCCAGCTTGGTCTTCAGGCTGTCACTGCACTATGGAGACGATCCCTGGAGCTGGGACCTAGATGGAATGGGGTCTGGGGTCAGACTTTGTCATAAAACAACACTGGTTTAAGTCACACGCAAGTGACCAGTCTCTCTCTAAGGTCCTGAAGGTTCTACCCCCTGAAACCTTTTGGCTTAAGTAGGAAATGAGTTTTGCTGCAAGGGTAAATTTTCTAAATGTCTCTAGGACTTGGATGATTCATCAGACAAAGAGAAAAGGAGCCTGAGCCCTCCACAAGGACAGATTCGCCGAGCCCTGCCTGGAGGGTGGCTACTGGCAGGTGGCCCTGCCCGAGCTATGGGAAGCACTCAAGGGAGCAGAACTTCTAACCCTATTAGGAGATCTATGCTGTGACAGATGCCAAAATGGCCAACGGACAAGAGAAGAACCAAGGAGAACCTGTGTGGCCTAACTATAAAACCTAGGAAGGGCAGAGTGCTAACACCAGCACCAAGCAAACGAAAGACAAAACAAAAGTCACGTGAAGAAAGAGAGAATTCAGTCCCCAATAGGAAGTCATGGGCACAAGACACAGCACCGCAAGTCACTGAAGAAGCTTAGAACAGCACTCAGTGAAGCAGCACTCAGATCAGAGGTAAACATGGTTGACAACTGAAAAAACAAAACAGTAATTTGGTCCCAAAATATGGGAATGAAGGGCCAGGATGAGATGTGGAAGACTCAGGAAGATCACGTGTACAGGAGACCCATCAAGGCCTGGACAGAGGAGGAACATGACCACCCAGTAGAGATCAAAATAGGCACCAGGCAGAGCACTTCCCAGTCCTGAGTCCTGCACCAAGGACCAGCCAGTCTCTCTGGATCCAGGAACTAGGCAGCGCAACCAACTCCCAACCCTGCGGCCACTGTGACCTTCCAGGCCAACCCAAAGGGCAATATTTCCAGAGGAAGCGTGGCGACTGCCAGGATGCCTCGTCCACACCACTGCAGAATCAAGGCTTCAGCCAGCATTGGAACTCCAGGAAAACTGAACGTAGGGACACTGCTAGGGGAGTAAAAAGGTTTGGTGAAGAAGACAGCTGTCTAAAAATATAGCTTTTCATCATCATTCAGTACACACCTGCAGGCAGACACCACATGACACGGACCCAGAAAGCCACGAGCAGCTGCTCAGAAGAACAGTCACCAGAGCAGACCAAAGCGGGCGGTGTCCAGAGAGCAACCCGCACAGGATGCCCGGCTGGCCTGGCCACGGGCGCCCTGGGTGGCTCTCAGAGAGAAGGCCGGAAGGCCACAGAAGCAGAGGGAGTGCTGGCAAATGGAGACCCGGGCTGGAAGGGAGAGGGGGCAAGTCCACCCTCACCAAGAGACCCAGTGACAACAGCTGAAAGCAGGCTCACATGGCTTTGGGTGGGCCACAGCCCAGGCAGTACCTGTTAGAAACTGGCCTCACAGCTGGAGCTGTGTGCGCCAGGCATCTAGGCATGTGCTCCTGGGGAGACTCCAATCCTGAAGCTACAGGGTGCCCCACCGTTACAGACTGGAAAGGTGGGAAGGCTGGAAGAGGGGCCTCCTGGGAGCTGCTCAGGCCACCCCCAACCCACCCACCCAAGGATTAACACCATAGGCCCGGCCTGCTTACTATGAAGGCAAGTCATTAAGTCTGGCTTTCTTAGCTCCCTCTCCCAGCTCCTCTCTCACTGTTACCTTTCTCTTCCACACTCGCCACAGCCAGGCCTGCACGTGCTCCCACTATGTGATGTTACCACCATGTTACAGCACAGCCAGAGGTCCTCCCCAGAGGCCAGATGGCTACTCAGTACTGGGCTTTCAGCCTCCCAAACTGTGCAAAGTAAACCTTTTTCCTTATAACGCATCCAGCCTCAGGTATTTTGTCATAGTAATACAAACCACACTAAGATAGAGACTTATCAAACTGATGTCTAACACATCCTTCAGTCACAAAGGCAAATATTCCCATAAGCATTTGCTGGTGTTTTATGGGCTTCTTACTGTGCTAATCACTATGATCACAGAAAGTATAAACAAAGAATCAAGAAGTTTAAGAACCCAAGACTTTTTGCTGTACAATATAGATGAATCACTGCCAGACATTCTCCCCACTGACTGCTAGAGTTTATAAGTGCTCTAAAAAAGGAAAACTCAGGCAAGCGTGGATTGGTGGAGAAAGATCTGCAAAGGGTGCTGGGACTGAGGTGGCTCTAAGGAAGGTCTAGGCAGGAAGAAGCACGCACTGTAGGAGGGAGGATGCCAAAGCAAGCAGGCGCTGCCCTCACCTGGAGAAAAGAGCATGCCAGGAGATTCTGAGAAAGAGAGTGACAGGAAATCATGATCTTATTAAATCCAGTCTTGAGACTTCTGTTTCTGTCCAAACGCCTCGGTAGCACGCAGATTTATCTTGCACCAAACTAAAAGCAAAATAGTACAAACACAACCTATTCCAAGCCAAGAAAACAAGCAGGTGAGACCTATGGTCTGGAAAGAGTTGACAGTGGCAGCACAGAAGGGAAACTGAGACAGCGGCTGGGGTTCCTGTGCCGGGGAAATGAAGCTAGAGTCCTCTGAGCTTTGGGAGGAGAGGGCCACAAAAGGTCCATGCCCATGGGGTGAGGAGCTACCCAAGGCCAGGGAAAGAAGCACCCAAAGGCTCAGAGCTTCCAGTGCTGGGGGCTCAGGCTGGGCTAGAAATAGCTTGTCCTGCCAGCAAGACAGAGGCCCTTGCAGGCCACAGGGCAGTGGTCAGGGGGCCCAGGTGGGACCCACTTCAGCGGTGGAAAATAATAAGCCCCACTGAGCATCGCTCTGGACCCAGCTAACAAGTATCTGGAAGAGCCCCAAAGAATCAAAGTGACTCCATGTCATGTCATTAAAAGCTCCATTGTGCTGACAGGAATATAAACATATCCGGTACTCCACACTGGGACATCCATTAGCCTGAGATTGAACCCTGATATGGCCAGGAGAGAGTACAAAGACAATAGGCCCATGACTCTCAACTTCCAGAATACCTTCCTTACTCTGCATAGGAAGCATGTAACTTTAATGACACTACTGTCCCAGGCCAGAAGACATGTCACAGTCCAACACATCAGTAATACGCATCCCTTTCCCAAAGGACTGTCATTTCAGAAGCAGAATGATGGTATTTTCCTATGTATTCCAATCAGTAAGCCACTGGCAAGTCTTAATTATGCAGTCATTTTGCTAGGACTCATTCTGTTAAATTAAGGTTTGACTTTTGCTTTTACATCTTATAAAGCTTAATTCTATTATCGAATAGAGTTATTTCATGAGGTAAAAAATATATTAGATATATAAGTCTTGGGGCTGGAGAGATAGTTTGGTGGTCTAAGCACCTGCCTGGCAAGCACAAGGACCGAGTTCGATGCCCAGTACCACATGCCATGCTGGTCACTGGAACCAGGCACAGTGGCACACGCTTGTAATCGCAGTGCTGGGGAGGCTGAGACAAGTGGATCACTATAAGTCTGAGCTGTGTAGCAAGAGCCTGTACCAAATAAATAAATAAATAAATTTCAAACGTTATTTCTAATATGTTGATTATTAAAGACTGAAGTAAAATTAACCTCTGAGACAATTTTCAATAAGTGGCTTGTTTTATATGTGAGTCTTTAACAAAATACAATCACTACTGAGCCGAGGATATAGCTCAGGGGCATAAGCACCTGCCTGGCAAGTTCTAGGTCTTCAGTTTGATCCCTGGTACAAAAAAAAAAAAATATATATATATATATATATATATATATATATATATATATATATATATTATACACACACATATATAGATATATTTAAAAGATTCTGAAAATATAATGCCATTTTTGTTTTCTCAAATGTATTTTCTAGGAAGTGACTGGTTGCGGTTTAGATCTAGCAATCTAAAAGCAGGGAGACAACTGAGCTCCATATTCACCAATGGGCTAAGCCACTGCTGAGTTCACGTGAGGCGGTGGGCCTGGCTGGAGGTGGTCACTGGGGTGCGACCCGGAAGGGTATGCTCTCCTCTCTGGCTTTTTTCTCTCTGCTTCCTGGTTGCAGAGAGGTGAGCTGTGTCCTCCAACAGGCCTTGCCATCAGGCTGTCTGTGCCCTGGAGACAGCCAGTCATGGGCTAAACCCTGGAGAACTGTGACCAAAAACAAACTTCTTCTGTAAGTTGTGAGTGTTGGGTATTGTGTCTCCATCACAGCAAAGTGACTGATACAACATAAGTACAGATTTATTCCACGAGACTGAATCTACCCAGTTAGTAGAAAGACACTGTATCTGATCTCTCAGTTCCAGCAAGGCTGCTGATTTGAGAATGAATACTCTAAAGTGACAAGGGTGACAATGTGACCTGTTGGCCCAGGACAATCTCAGCTTACACCTACCATCTCTTTCATTCTCAAAAGTGCCTCAAATTTGGGCATATGGGACTGCCCATTCATGATGGAAATGAGCACACTGAACCTTCAGAAGCAATCAAATTCTCAAATACAAGAGGAATAAGTATTTGACCCTAATACATCTAGAATAAAAACAAAATAGGATTAAAGCCTAAAGTTTCTAGATTTCTTCCCCACACTTTTTTTTTTTTTTGTACCAGGGATTGAACTTAGGACCTTACACTTGCCAGGGAAGCACTTATTTCACTGAGCTATCTCCTGAGCCCCTAGATGGCTCATTTTCTTCATGGGTTTCCAGGCATTACATACACACACACATACACACATACACACACACACACACACACACACACACACCATCTCACCCTCCCAGACCCTAACTGCTGGGTATGAGGCAGCTTGTTAAATCCTCTCCATTGCTCCCACCCAGCTTTGTCAACTCTTGGGGTCCCCAGGAAACCTTGAAGACAGCATCATGGCTACATGGACTACAGCAAGTAGACATTGGCTAAGGCTTGGAAAATGTGTTTTGTAAAACTTACAGAACTGGAGGGGCGGGCTCTTTTCTTTCAACATAACTTTTAAGTGAGTTCATTTTTATGGAATGACTTCGGTGGGAAAGTCTGGTGATGCCCGTTCATAGGAGTGGCTTCTTCCACAGGACCCTAAATGTCCTTGGGCAAATGGGCAGCGTGTATATTGTACAGGACTATTCAGAGGGACTTGCAAAGAAATGGAGGCTAGAAAACAACATACTGTGTACATCAGTCTTCCCTGAGCAAGAGGCTGAACAGTCTACCAGAGCACTTGTTCCTGAAAGACAAGCAGGGCTCCTGATATTTCAGACAAGAGACTTGGGGTGGCCAACGGCTGGGCGTAGAAGTTGGATACAGGGTCTGGAAGCCTACTTAATTCCACAACTTCCTGAACTGACAGAGATGAGGAGTAGAAGGCTAAGTTCCCTGTGGCCACTATGGTGGGGACAGGAAGGTAGAGTGTCCTATGATCCCCCCACTGCCCTCCAAGCTCTGTGGCCCTGGGCTATTATAAGAAAGAAAGTGGGAGTGTTTCAGAGTTGTCATGGTGATTTCAGATGCTCCAACTAGAATACTGCTTTTAAACTACTGAAAACAACTATGTAAAACATGGAGAGGAACAGACACAGGGCTTTAAGTATCTACTATCTACATGCTGGGGGCACTTGACTCCCAAGATGAAGCAGCTGGCCCTGGAAGGAGCCACCTCAGGCACCAGGAGGGTGAGAAACAGGGCAGAAAAAAGGACAGTACCCTCCCCGCCTGGTTAGAAGCCTCATCTTAGCACACAACAGTAGGCAAGGCCCTGGGGAAACACAAACACTGGAAAAGAGCCGACCTACTATGTGGGGAAAGGTAGCCAGGGCCGAGAACGCAGGCTGAGACACAGCCACGCTGCCTGAATGCAGCTCTGGCCAGGCCTGGGAAACCCCCGGTCTACCTAAAAATAGCATAAAATCATCAATCAGAACACAGACAAGTTGCCTTTTAAATAAACAATGGATATCACATGTGGAAAACTCCTGAACCATATTTCTCTCTTTAAAATGAGTAACTCAGCCAGTCATGGTGGCACCCATCTATAACCCCAACAGAGTGGGAGGCTGATCCAAAGTTCAAGCCTAGTTTGGCACCTAAAAAGACCTTATATGGAAATAAAATATTAAAAAGGGCTGGGGATATAACTCTGTATGAAGACCCTGGGTTCAGTTCCTAGTGCCACAAAAGTGAATGAATGAATGAATCAATCAATCAATCAACAAGCCTGTCATTATAAAATCACCTTACATTTAAAAACACATCTACTTAAAATTTTAACAGTATAGTTTCTTGCTCTCTTGTGATCAAAACCTTTCATGACAGCAATAAATTTCCACACATTTTTTCTCTGGCATACTTTGCGGAGACAAGGAGAGCGAGCTGGGGAGAAGAGAGTGTGCAGCTCGCAGTTCAGCTGGACTCACTGGGATCTCAAAGTCCTAGGCAGCCAGCTTATACTGTCACACCCATATATTGCCCCACACTCTCACTCTTTCCTTACTGTAGCCTTCTTGTTAGGCGTCCTGAGAGAAAATTCTCCCTTTATGAGGCCCAGAGCCAGCAAATGTGGCTTTGTGTCCACGCACCCTGCTTTCGTGACTGTCCCAGAACACAGTCCTCAGGGCCTTCAGCTAACACCGTCTGCCAGAAACTTAATGTGAGCCACAGCTAAGGGACCGCAAGTGTTCTAGGGGGATGTTAGGTAAAAGGGTGACGTTTATATCAGATAAAAATTAAGAACAAGCCATTACAGCTTCTTTTATATGAAGTCACTGAAATCTACTGCAGCCTTTACAGCCACGGCACATCTCAGCGGAAACAAGGCACACAGCCAGGGCAGGAATAGTCTTGTCCCCTGCAGGCTCTTGACCACCCTGGGTACACAGGTGCCCTGACCACTCAGAATCTGTGCTGCACCCTCACACCAGGGCTCAGAAAGATGCACACAGAAAGGCAGCTTCCACAGCTCTGAGAAGCTGCCTTTCCGGTCTCCGTGCCCAGGTGCCCCTACATTGCACTTCAGTTAATCTGAGAAGAAAGGAAGGCAGTCCTGAGTGTGAGAGTGTGTGTGTGTGTGTGTGTGTGTGTGTGTGACATCACATGTGATACACTTTTCTGGGCCAAAGTCCATTTGTCAAGAGAAGAAGCCCAGCTCCAAGATTCATTGTTCACAGAGGACTAGGAGGCTACAGCACAGGATGCCCAATGTCCTCCTGTGAACCCGGTCACCAACCCACCCAGCAATGTGTTGCCAGCTGGGCAACCCAGGCTCTCTGCCCCCCAAGTCCCAGTGCTGCCTGCTGCCCACAGCCCCAAGCCAAAGGGCCACTGAGTTTCCCAGAGCTCTGCCACTAGGCATGGGCTGACAGACATGAAGGCATCCGGAGCTATCTTACTTCCACAACCTGTGGGTTTAAACATACATTTACATTGTGCTTGACTGGAAAGAGGTTGTTTAAACTAGAGAAATATGATGGGAGACCAAGCGGGTCTTGGTTTACCCAAATCACCACCTGTTTGTCCAACAGCAAACTATCCCTCCACCTGAGGCTGCAGTGATATAATGGATATGGAGTGTGAGACAGGACCAGCACCACGCTGCCGCCCCCTTCCTCTGGAAGAGGAGAGCTGAGAGGTGCAGAGCACTCGTGTGAAAGGCAACAAGCTGAGTCCTATGGTCCCACACCGACTCACACTTTGGTCAGCCCTGCACACTGGGTCTCCATGTGCGTAACTGAGGGACAGGAGCCACGGCTCAGAAATGCGTTCCCTGAGGGTTCTGTACACTCAATTAAAATACTGAAAAGCACTGCTAAAGGGATTTAAATGAACTCAATTACAATGGCAGCACCTCACTTTGGGACTGGGCTAATGACAGACACCGAGTCACACAGTGTCCTGGATGTTGTTCTGCTGGAAATGCATTCCATCTGCCTCCGAGAATAGGTGGAAAAGGTCATTTTCTGTGTTATTTTTTCAAGAGATTAGCTCCTAATCTATCTCTGTGGAGTTAACCCCTTCAATACTACCAATGCAGTACATCTCAGTCCAGTGTGGCAGTCAGACCTGTAATCCCAGCTCTCTGGGAAACTGACACAGGAGGATCACAAATTTAAGTCCTGCCTGAGTAATTTAGCAACTTAGTGACACCCTATATCAAAATGAGAAATAAGAGAAAGACTGCATATGTAGCTAAATGCAAAAGTCATGGGTTCATATACCTAGTAATACAAAGGTGGGGCATCAAATCTCGTTTCTTAAAGGTAGTGGGACCTCTACCCATAAAAAATAAATGCCCAGTCATCCTTTTTACCTTAAAGTCTACTGTGAAACCCTGAGTTGTCCAAACTAGGAGCAATTTACCCACTTGACAGGCTACCTGTATGGAAATCAAAATTTATTTTAAAACCACACTTAACTTTCACCACACTGAGATTTGAATCAAGAGCCTCATGCAAGCTAAGCAAGCGCTTGGCTGCTGAGTTACAGCCCCAGGCAAAAGACAATACTTCTATTCCAAATGCTATTCTCTACCACAAAAAGAAAATCTCAGCAGCAGTGGAGATTTTGAGTTTTAAAGTTGCGTCACCTTCCAGCTATAATGATGCTCCCATTAGGACTTTCCAGAGCATGCCTCCCTCCAAGTAACTCCTCATCAGGAAAGGCAAATCCGGCACCATGAGCCCACATCCTGAGCTCATGCAGCTAGCAGCTTTCCCTGTGTCACAGGGGAAGGGTTGCAGTCACCCTGGCTGGTCACAGCCTTAGGCCTGCCCACGCTGAGCCATAGGAGCACAGCCCCACACTCTTACTGCCTATTCAAGGTTCCAGGTTCCTGCCCTCCAGTGCTTTACCTCCAATACTGTCACATGTACTTAAAGCAGCAGTCAGCTGCTCTCCCAGGAAGGCCTCGCTGACAGGGAGGAGGACATCCTCGGGCTCCTTGCCTCTGGCATGGCTATTCCCACATGGGCAGGACTCAGAGTGCCAGAAGACCATGGGGACTAAGCTTAATTACTTCCGCCTAGCTCTTCTTGCCCACTGGGACAGTAGAAGACTCTGAGCTCACAGCCACCCCCAAAAGTGCTCAGGATGGACAGCAGCTCTGGAGAAGACGCTGCATTCCCCTCTACTCTCAGCCCCCAAGGTTCCAACCCATGCATTCTCATGCCTGCCCTGGCACAGTGTGTGGCTTCTGGTGAGTGACAGCTTCCTCCAAAGGCTCTGCTCCATTTATAACAGTTTAACAAGGAATAATCTTGTTACCAAATGGACTAGTTATCAAAATTCTGAATCTTGGTTATTCAGATGCCACTTAAACAAGATGAACTGATATGTTGTGTTTCTAGAAAATATCCAAATGTACACATACAGTATACTACATTATAGATGGCAAGGCCTGACGTTTAGGCTAGTATTGATGAACCTGTGCGCAGCTCTACCCTGCTTGGCAGGAATGCTGCCAGGTTAGTTCATAAAATAAGTAGCTTCCATGCATATGATGCCGACTGCCCAGGGCCCAGTCAGGAGCCACAGCTCTGTCCTCCTGGTAGTAGGCAGGCTCCACCTCCACTGTCCCCTTCCACCAACCTCAGACCACCGAACGGCACTTAGCAGTGTTTTGCTCTTCCCTGCATGATCCTACCTGCAAGTCAGGCCTGTCTTAGCTCTGGTGAAACCAGTTAACCTTGGCTGAAGTGAAGACAGATGAACTCTTCTTCCCTTCAGCTGCAGATGGGAGGCATTCCCACAGCAAATGGCCAAAGGAAGTCAAGACGGGGTTTGCAGCTAATAGAAATGGTAGACACTCTACATGCAAGAAGATGCACTGCACATCAACAGCCAACTAACTCACTAGCTTCCTCACTTACAAAAGCAGCCTGGAATCTGCAAACATACAACTCCTGTCTTAGCAATCATGTTAATTACTCACCAAAAAGGAAGCTCAACTAAGTCCTTGTGTTGGCCAATGTTTACCCTGAAGACTAAATGAGGAGACAGCACAGCTCGGGGTTGGATTCCACCTCATGGCATATAGCATGGGTGCAGTCACAGCTCTTTCTCACCACTATAGCACAACAGGAGAGTGCTCGGGCTGAGGCGGACACACCCTCTCCCACCTCATGTTCTACTCATGGCACTGGCCAGAAAGGGATGTGGCAGCTTCATCCTGGTTCTGGGTTAAGGACTCAAGACTCTCCCAACACTGTGGGCCACTGTAGGGATGGGAGTTGCCGCCCATTGCAGGGACTGTTTTAATTTAAACTCAGTAAAACTGAGTTTCCATTTCCACAGTCCCACAAGCTGCATTTAAAGTACTCCAAAGTCACAAGGGGCTGCTGAGTCACTGACTGGA
The DNA here is from genome assembly GCA_004027915.1 of Capromys pilorides. Taxonomy (NCBI): domain Eukaryota; kingdom Metazoa; phylum Chordata; class Mammalia; order Rodentia; family Capromyidae; genus Capromys; species Capromys pilorides. The sequence continues at coordinate 12,442 of PVKN010027932.1, forward strand.
CAGGACAGATGTAGAATACAGTGGCACCTCAATGTACAAATGCTTTTGTTTACAAACAATTTGGTTGGCAAACAGCATTTGGCAAATTTTTGTTTTTGTTTACATACTCCAGACAAACATGACCACAGCTATTTTTCCCACACAAATACAAATATAGCCATCTTTTCCAAGACCATAGAACACACTAAGTTTGGGAGCCAAGGTACCACCGTACTTCCAATTCCATAGTCCAAATAGTTTTCAGACAATAATGAAACTGACTCAAAGTCACTCTGCTTTTGACCATCAATTTAAAATCCTACCAATGACAAAGACTCCTGCCAACCCACAAGGCCTTATCCAAGTAGATCTGTGTAGTTATGGAGAGAGACTTCACTGAGGGAGCACACTGACATCACAGATGCATTATTGTTGAAGTGAATACTGCAAAGAAACAGAAACAAAGAGAAAAAGACTAACATATTTCCCTCTTTTTCTGTCCCTACCAGAGATCCAGTTGATTCTATGAATATCTGGTATCAGAATCTATAAATACCAAGTTACCTATAACCCCTGAAAATGTCACGTAACAAATATACAAAAGGAGGTTGGAGCCAGGACATCAAGAGCAAGCACTGTTTGTTTTTCTGGGGATTGTTTGGTTTGTTTTGTCTTGTTTGGGCAGCACTGGGGACTCGACCCAGGGCCTGGTGCTCCACCTGAGCCACACCCCCAAGGTAGAGCACTTGGCCTGTATTTGATGCTTCTCTGAACAGAGGACAGAAAGACATCTCTGACCTTGGCAGGAAGGTGTATCATTCCTGGTAGGGTCTACTTCTCCAAAATGGGTCTAAAACAGAACCCCACTTCTGGAAGAAAAACAGGGAAAACCAGACCATGGAAAGAAGCTCAGCTCTCTATTACAGTCCATGCATTAA
>PVKN010027933.1:0-13396 GCA_004027915.1 Capromys pilorides
CAAATTAATGCAATGGAGACTAAGAAAGTAATATAAATAATCAATAAATCAGAGTTGGTTCTTTGAAAAATTAAATAAAACTGACAAGCCCTTAGACAATCTTATTTTTTTTTTTTAAAAAAAAGGAAATAAAAGACTCAAATCTATGCAATTAGGGATGGAAAAGATGAAATCACAACAGATCCTGCAGAAATCCAGATCATCAATATCTTTTTAAGAAGGTATTGATTTTCTCTTCTTACCTGTATTCTAGGATTGGTCAGATAGCTCAGCAGATTTTTTTTTTTCAGCACTGGGGATTGAACTCAGGACCTTGCGCTTGCCAGCAGGCACTTGTGCCCCTGGGGCATGCTGAGATGATGACAGTCTGGGTGTGGTGGTGCACGCCTGTAATCCCAGTGCTTGGGAGGCTGAAAACAGGAGGATCACTACAATTTTGATCTGTGTAGTGAGACCTGTAGACCCTTTGCTAAATACATAAAAAAGAACCTGTATTCTAAAAAGAAATGGCTAGATTCCTGGGTACCTATGAATTACCAATGCTGAATAAAGAAGATATTAAAACTCAAAATAAATCAATATCAGCCAATGATATTGAAAATGCAATTAAAAGTCTACCAACAAAGTAAGCCCAGGCTCTATAGGATTTGTTGCTGAATTCTACAAGAAATATAGAAAAGACATAATGCTGCTACTTTCCAAACTCTTTACTGAAATTAAAGAGAAGTGATATGCTCAAATACCTTTCAAGAAGTAAGAAAAACCAGGGAAATATTTTTTAAAAAACTATAGGCCAATCTCCCTAATGAACATAGACCCAGAATCCTCATAAAATACTGGGAAATATGGTGCCACAAAATCTGCAAGATTATACCCCATGACTGAGTGGGATTCATCTAGGGATGAATCAATAAGCACAATACACCATATTAACAGAGCCAGGGACAACAACCATGCGATCATCTCAGTAATTGTAAAAAAACATTTTACAAACTCCAACATCTACTCATAATAAAAAATTCCTGTGGAAAATTGGAATAGATGGTTTTTGTCTCAATCTGATAAAAGGTACCGATGACAAATCAACAGCCAACATTATAGCAAACAGACATAGTAAATACAATGGAAGCTTTCATTCTAAAATCAGGAACAAGGTAAGAATGCCTGCTGTCACCACTCTTATTCAGTGTAGTTCTGGAAACATTAGCCAAAGCAGTTAGATAAGAGAAATATAAGAAGAATATGAATGGGAAGGGAAGAAGTTAAATTGTCGTGATTTGTAGATGACATGATACTGTATGTAAAAGACATCAAAACATTTCTAGATTTAATACCTAAATTCATTAGCATAGCTAGAAACAAAGTCAACACTCAAAAAATCAATAACATTCCTTTATATGAATGAAAAACTCACTGAGAGAGAAATAAGAGGAAGATACCTTTCACAGTAAAGTTCCCCCAAACTGAAATATGTAAGAATCAAAGGAAGTAAGAGACCTTTGCATTAAAAACTGCAGTACTCTAAGAAAGGAGGTGGAAGAAGACATCAGAAAATAGAAATATATCCCTTGCTCTTGGGCAGGAAGAACGAGTATAGCGAAAATGACTATATTTACAAAGTTGTTCTATAGACTTAATGAAATCTCAATCCCAATACTGGTAGCATATATACAGAATTAGGACAAACAATCTTAAAATTCATTTGGAACCAGACAAGACCTAGAATATCAAAAGCAGTTCTGGGCAACTAGGACAAGGCAGGGGCCATCATAATCCCTGACTTGAAATTATACTCTAAAGCTACAGTGATAAAAACAGCATGGTACTGGCAAAATAAAATTTAAAAAAAGACCTAAAGATCAGTGGAGCAGATGAAAGATGCAGAAATAACTACAAACATACTCATGAACCTTATCTTTGACAAAACAGATAAACACCTTCACTGGCAGAAAGATAGCCTCTTTAATAAATGATGATTGGAAAACTGGCTTTTCACATGCCAAAGATTAAAAATGGACCCATATATTTTGTTAACTAAACTAAAATCAAAAGGGATCAAAGACCTAAATATTAAAACAGAAACATCAAATCTGCTGGAAGATAGCACAGACAGAGGTCTTGAAGACACTGATATAAAGATGTTATGGAAAAACCCCTGTCACTCAGGAACTTTCACAAAGAATCAACAACTGGAATCTCATCTTACTAAAGTGTTTACACAGCAAAAGGAGCTGCCAACAGATTGGAGAGACAACCCGCTCTGTGGGGAAAACAGTTTGCCAGATGTTCATCAGACAGAGGACGAATACCTAGAATATATAAAGAACTTAAAAAAAATCAGATCCCTCCAAATTTTTAAGGCCTGATCCAAACGTGAACATCTAAAAAGAGTAGATTCTTCTCAGCTGAAGTAGCAGAACTGACAAATAAATATATGAAAAAAAAGTTCAACTTCACTGGTCATTCAAGAGACGCAAATTAAAACACCACTGAGATTCCATTTTACCCCAGAAAGAATGGCGATTATTAAGAAATCAACCAGTAACAAATGCTGGCAGGGCTGTGGAGAAAAAGCAACCTTGCTCCTCTGTTGGCAGCAGTGCACACTGATGCGACCAAGCACTGCGGAGATTCCTCAGAAAGTTAGGGCTGGAGGTTCCATCTGACCCAGCTGTTCTGCTTCTTGGTGTCTTCCTGAAAGAATTAAAAGCATCATACCATAGGGATACATGTGCATCCAGGTGGTGTATATATAAATCTATATACATATCTATCTCTCTCTCTCTCTCTCTCTCTCTCTCTCTCTATATATATATGTATATATATATATATATATATATATATATATATATGTATTTGGTACAAGGTCTCACTACACAGCTTGGACTCGTAGTGATCCTCCTGTTTTTGGCATGCGCCACCACACCCCGACTCATGCACCAGCTCAGCACACCAGTGCATCGTGTAAATACTGTATGGTGCCTCTGGTATGTAAAACTGAAAGTGCAAATGAGAACCAAAATCTATCATAGATGTTGAGAAATGGGAAGAAAATGTTCAAATGAGAAGGAAGAACAAGGGAGATGGGAGGGGGGAAGGAAAAAAGGAATAAAGAAAAGAGAATAAAAAGAAAAAACTGGAAACAAAGCTTTCATAAACAAGCAGGGGAAGAGAGACTGAGTGGAGGGGGGATGAGGGAATACACAACGGACAGGTGCAAATTCCCAAGGTGAATGTGATCATTATATAAATCTACAATGTACCGATGAAATTAAAAAGGAAAAGAGTCTCTATTGACACGGAGCATGACAGTTCATAGAGTGACAATTGCTGCTGACCGCCCTATAGCAATTTGACCACATGCAAAACAGTGCTTTTTGGGATCTGCTAAGAGTGGTCCCTGAGGAGTAGCTGCTCCCTGGAAAATGGCTACCAGTTTATAAAGAAAATGAGTTGCCAGTCAGACTGTGCAGCCGGTGAAAGGTGAATCCCCAGTCCTCCATCCCTTTAGGTATTCAAATCACAACTTAAGATGGAGTTAGTAATATTTAGACATCATCACATTCAGGTAACCAGATAGTAGAGGACCATTTGGGGACAGGCTTTGGGTCCCATGCCTGAGGACACAGGTTCCTCCTCCTGGTCAGCCAGGCTGGACATGACCTCTAAAATGTGTTAGTCCATCCCCAGGTCTCCAGTGATGCTGATGACATCAGTAAGAGCCCACTTCTAATATCCAGTGGGCCGATTGCCCAGTTGTTAAGTTACCAGAAAACCAAGTTGATTTTGTACATTAGCGAAGAACCAGAATATCAGAGTTTGACCAGTCACCGTGCTGCTGTTCAACCTGTGGGAGGTCATTAGGTTACAAGGGTGGGGCCCCAATCAATCTGATCAGTGTCTTTATAGGATGAGGGAGGGAGCCAGCACCAGCTCTCTATCCATATAGGCCCCCTGAGAAGTGAATACTCTGCAGTCAGGAAGTGGCCTCACCAGGGCCAGCCAGGTCGGGCTCTTCCAGCTGGAGGGAAAAATGTATTTCTGTCAGTTAAAAGCCACCCAACATACGGTACCTTGTTATATCTGCATGGATTAAGGTGCCTATGGCACCCTTGGGTACAAATTCTTGATAGTGGAAGCTAAACAACCTTGTCGCTAGCACTTAGCTGAAACTATGCAAGCACACATCTGTGTGCCTAAGCACACACACACGCACGCACACACACACACACACACACACACCCCTTTGTAACATTGCTTACGCTGAAAGCTCCGTGTACATGACATGGATCCCGGCCATGGTTAGCAGGTAGGCCAGGGCTCCAGAATGCCATTTCTAGCACCTACACACCACAGGACCCTGGCAATATTTTTAATTGCTCTGTGTCCCCACCATGACACAGGGAAGGATAACAGGGCTTCTCTCAAGGGCTGATAGTACAGCACATTGAGAATCAGTGGCTGTTGTTAGTGGAGAACACAACCAGTGCGCCACTTTCTTTGTTTTGCCTTGATTTGAGCAGTCGTGGCCCAGAGAGCTGTTCTGAGGGCTCCTTCTCTTACTGGAAAGGGGCAGGCTTCCTTTCAGTTAAGGGGATGGAAGTAAGAGTGGCAGCCAATGGGGTGACGGAAGAGGAAAGAAGCCCACAGTTGGGTTTCTTCAAGAAACCCCTTGCCGTCCGATCAGTGCTGAGGCAGGTGGTGGTGAGTCCTGATCCCCAGGGAAAATTAGGGGTCTGCCAGGGAGACCTTGAGTGAGGAGCTGCCTGTGGGGGTCCCTGGGGATGAGTACAGGGGTCAACCCAAGTGCACAGTGGGATTGGACCTGATGTGCAGAAGCTGCCCAGGGCAAGGATGCTTCAGCTGAGACACTAGGGAGAGGAAAGAGACGCGGTAGCAAGTGACAGAGGCCCAGGGAAATGTTTGGACAGAAACAGTTGGGAGTGAAGGCAGCAGACTAAACCAGGAGGCTGCAGGAACCAGGCAGGGCAGAAAGGGGCTGGGGCTCCTGTGGGATTGAGGTGGAGGGATCAAAGCCCAGGGCTCTGCAGCCATGGAAGCCAGGGGCAGTCCCGAGGCTCCTTGTTCATGCCCCTCGTTTCTCCATGGACCAAAAGGGAGAAGTCATGGGCGGTGCCTGATGTCTCGTCCTGCCCACATTTTCTTTTTATTATTTATTTATTTGATACAGGGTCAAGCTATGCAGTTCAGATTAGCAGTGATTCTCCTGTTTCAGCCTCCCCAGAGCTGGGATTATAAGTGTGTACCACCTCGCCTGGTTTCCAGGGCTGGCATGGCCTGCAGAACCAGGGATTGAACTCAGGACCCTGCTCTTGCCAGGCAGGTACTTATGCCACCAAGCCCCTTCCAGCCCATATCAGGCAGAAGGCTTACATGACACCCTTAAAGAATGTTCGTGAAAAAATCAAGCTTGCCTGCTGAGTTAAAAGTCAAGTCTGTATTTAGCAGAGGCCATCGGCCTGCAGTGGAACAAGCCCACTTGCCTTAGCTTGTGGGTCTGACCAGGAACCTCCCACCTTCTGCTGAGGGCTTCCTGGTGATGCTTTTGAGTCAGCCCTGGGGAGGAACTGTGTAGTTCATGGCAGGACTGCTATTTGTTAAATGTAGTCTTTGGATAGCGAATATACTTACATGACTCAGAGGGAAAGAAAACTTTGTAGAAGATAATGTAAGGTGAGATGATGTCCCAGTATGCTGGGAGCTTGAGGCAGGACAATCATGAGTTTAAGCCCAGGCTGGAGGACCCAACAAGCACTTATCTAAAAACTAAAACAAAACACCCAGGGATGCAGTTCAGTGTGAAGGCTCTGGGCTCAGTCTTCTGAGCCCCCCGCCAAAAAAAGGGGGGGAACATAAAATATTCTTCCCAGGCACCCTATCCCTCCCTCAAAAGCAGCTCTTCACATTTTTGCACATATAAGATAAATAGTCTCCTCCTGGAAGTCTAACATCTGAGATGCTTCAAAATAGACATTTTTAAGGACTGACATGATGCTCAAAAGGCATGAATTTTGGATTTGGGACTCTCAGATTTAGAAATGGCTAAGTAGTAAAGTTTGTGCACATAGCTCCACACCTGAAAAACTCCAAGATCTTAAATAATTCCAGCCCCAAACTTTTTAGATAAGCGATTCTTGTATATGTGTACACCATGACTCGGAGGGTTTTTTCATGCTGCCATTAGCAGCATGCCCTACATGTTGGTCTGTACCTCGCTATCCTGGTGTAGAAGAACAAGCTGGGCCATTCATAAATGTGCCCTTTTTATTTCTCTATGCTGTTGCCTGCTACGTAATATTCTGCTGTATGCCTGGGCTGTGATCTCCCTAACTGGTTTCTTAGTGACCTGTATACATGCAGATGGTGGCAGCAAAAGAGGGTAGAGAACAGTGTTGCCATGAGTGGTTTAAGAGTGGAATTGCTGGGTCAGGCGTGGGTGAATTTATCATTTGACAGGTGGTTCCAAAGGCCTGACACCAGGTTGGTGCCACTGGCACCCTCTGTCCCACCAGCCATAGAGAGACCTGAGTCGCTCCACCCCGTGATGCTATCAGATGTGCTGAGTTTCCCTACCCACAGGGAGAGTCGTAGTGTCTCAGTTGTCAGTTTTATTTCTTTCCTGTTATTTTGTTTTTGAAACAGGGTCTTGCTATGTAGTTCAGGCTATCAAGCTGGCCTTGAACTTGCAAGAAAGAATCAGGTATCCTGGTGTAAAAACAGAAGCCAGTCAGCTTCGTTAAATTTCACATAGGAAACAGCTTTGAAGAATGTGTGTCACACCTCAGGACTTGAAGAGATATTTGGGCATTCCTCTTCATGGGAGCCTTATTCCCAGTGGCCACAAGGTCACAGCAGTGGGTGAGTGGCAAACAAATGTGGCTACAGGAGCAGTGGAATAGTATTCAGCCTTTAAGAGACGGGGAATTCTGACACCTTTTGCAACATGGGTGAGACCTGAGGAAATCACGCTAAGTGAAAGGAGTCTCAAAAAAGACACTTCCCTCACGTACGTGAGTTACCTAGAATAGTCAGATTCCCGCAGATGGAAAGTAGGAGGGGTCGCCAGGTGTGGAGAGAAGAGAATGAGGGGGTCATGTTTACCAAGTACAGCTTCCCTTTGGGAATCCGAAAAAGTTTCAGAGAAATGGATGGAGGTGGGGGAACTGCACAACCATGTGACTACAATGGATGCCATTGAATTGTACGTGGTGGTGTCACAGGTCATGTATAATTATTATATCAGAAATACAATTATAATTTTTTAATGTATTTAGGACAGGGTCTAGAGGGTCTCCAGGGTCTCACTACGGAGATCAGACAGGTAGTGACTCTCCTGTTTTCAGCTTCCCAAGTGCTGGGATCAAACCCCAGCCGCTGCGCTCTGCCTAAGCAGGCACTTTAGTCTGCTGAGCTACCTGGCTGGCCCAACAATTATAAATTTATCATTTCCATGTGCATATATATGACGTATTTGAAAATTGTGACATGAGTGGAGCCAGTTTCCACCCGTTTCGGCTGCTCTTGGTGGACGGCAGTGACGTCTCGCAGCTGGACCTTCTCAAATCTCAGCGGCTGTCCGCTTTCAGCGCGTCAGCTCCTGACAACCCGCTCCTGAGCGGTTATTCTCTGAGGCTCCTTTGCCAAAAAAGTGGAGTAGACAGAGAGAAATTGCAAGTGAATCTTTTCTACTCAGAAAGTCTCCTCTTTTTGAAATTACTTACTTCGTTTCTGCCTAGAGGAGATGTAAGGTGGAAATACTGTATCAGGAACTTTGTAGGTGGAAGTGCGTGTCACGTGAGCTCGGCGGACCCCCGTGCCTGGGATGGGCTGCTTCGCTCTCTGCAGAGCAAGTGCAGGTGACCCGTTTTGAAGCGTTTCTTTTGCATTCAGGTGACCTTCGGCGGCGATGGCAGCGGCTGTGCTTGTGCCTTCTGCTGCTGGACAGCGTGTGCTGAAGCCCACGCCCAGGAGCAGTCTGCGGCTTGCAGAGCCCCGGGGGGTGCGTGGGTGGCGGGGCCCGGGAGCAGGAGGGCGAGCCCAGCAGCGCTGCTTCCCAAGGTCACGGGGAGGGAGTCCCAGAGCCTCCTGGTCGCCCCAGTAGGCAGCCCGTTGGTTAACCCAGTCGGAGTGGCACTCTGGAGGTCCTGCTGCACATCCGCGAGACAGTCACCGTCTCGGTGACATCACCGGCTGTCCCTGTCCTCTTTCCTCTCACCTCCTTCTGGCCCATCTACCCCACAGCATGTCCCCAACCTCACTTTCCTCCGCCTCTTGTCAGGTGCCCAGGGTCAGCCACTTTCCTCTGTAATGTCGCCCCATGGGCAGAGCCAGCCAGGGTGGCCAGGCTGGTGCAAGGGACCACTGTGCTGAACCTCGTCCCTGGGCTTAGCCCAGCCCAGCCTGGTCGGTCACCTGCCTGGAGCAGACACCCTGCCTTCCTTCTTTGTGACCTGGGTCAGCCAAGATGAGTTTTGCAAGCCCTTCTGAAATAGTCCTAAATGTTCCCCTGCCTGAAACATGAATGTCACTGTAGTATTACAGACAGCCCCTGTCATGGCTGCTCAGACCAAAAAGCACTCTGGCCAGAGCCCCAGAAAGTACCTTGCTGCCCACTGCCCACTCGCCCCACGGCTCCCCGCAACCACCAACCACCTGCTTGTAACCCATGCCTTGCTTTCCTGATGCAGGTAAAATTAGTTTGATTTTACCCCTAAGGAAAACTTCTACGGAAAAGGAGCCCTGACTGGTTTCATTCTTGCGCTCCAGCTGGGACCCTGAAACAGCTCCTCCAGTTGCAGTCAGATGTTGGAGTGGCCGTTGCCTGTGTCCCCCTGTACACATCTTCATGCCCGTCACCCAGCACACAGGCCTCTGCATAGCTCGGGCAGTAGATAGAAGCAAAATGGTTTTGGCACACTGCCAAGCAGCTTCCTGATGACTTGGGTCGGTTTTCATTCCCTTTCCTGGTGGGCCACCAGCACCTCTGTAACTTCATCAGCGACTCGTGCTGGTGGCCTTTTCAATTCTGTCCCTGGGGTGGGAGGTAGCAGCGTTTCTTTGTGGTTACATTTCCCTATTTCTTTTTTTATACTGACAGGTGATCATTGTACCCAGGTATGGGGTACAGTGTGGTGACTTAATATGTGTATACAGTGAGCGGTCTTAGGTCAGGGTAAATGGCATATCTGTGTCCTGCATGTGTCATTGTCATTTCAAGTTCCAATGAAGACCAAATATGGTGCCCTTACACCAGTCCATGGCCACTTGGGGTTGTGGGAAGTGCCTGTGGATATCATTTTCTCCTTTTTTCTGCAGCTCTCTAGCTTACTAATTTGAGAAGTTGTTCAGGCATTTTTGATGTGAATTCTTTGATTTTTGCTACAGATACCTCTCATCCTGTAGCTTACCTTTTTCTCTTAAGGGTGTCTTTTGATGAGAAGAGAGGATTAATTTTAACAAAGTCTTTCCAGTATAGTTAGTATTCGCTGTGTTTCATTAAAGATTGATGCTTGTACTGATTCACCCACTTGATCTCCTAAGAGCTCTGCAGTTTGGTACCTCACAGTTCACAATTCTGGTTTTGATTTCTGGGAATGCCACTTGTTTCTCTCGTAGACCAAACTAATTATCCCATCTATGTAGGGCCTTGAAAACATGGACTTGGACTCTGGGTAGTGTAGCGCATACCTGTAATCCAGGACTCTGGGAAGCAGAGGGCTGGGGTCTGAGTCTGGGTGTCCCCCCAAAGCCTCATGCTGTCATGGACTGGCTTCTAGAGTTTGTGACCAAGTCTTGATCCAGTGCTGGGATTATGGGTGTGAGTTGTGCACCTGAGGGGGGGGTGGGGGGACATATCATCTGCATGTGAATGGAAGGAGGGGAGAGAGGCCTGCCAGCTGCTGCAGCTGCTCTTTGCTATTTTCCATAGCCATGATGGCTGCCCTCTGCCACGTGCCACTCTGCCTTGGAGCCAGCTGAGTAGAGATCAAAACCTCCACTAACTGCAAGCTAAATAAACCTTTCCTTCTCTAATTCTGGGTGTTAGGTATATTGTCCCAGCAATAAGAGAAAGGTAACTGAGACAGAGCTACAAGGATCATAAGTTTGAGCGCAGCCTGGGTAACTTAGCAACTTAGATGAATATTTGTGTTAAGACCTTGATTCACTCCCAGTGAATACACTTGTATACACACACACATACACACACACACACATACACACACACACACACACACACACACACACACAAATGTAAATTGTTATGTCACTATCTTTCCCTTTCTCCATTTAATCAGGTGAGTTAAATCCTCAGAAGACTCCTGAGGATTTTAGTCTTTAGCTATGTTTTTCCGACAGGAGGGACTCACTCCTACCTCAGGACCTTTGCACTTGCTGGTCTCTCACTGGTATCTGCATCATTGGAGTTTTCCCTGGTTGTCTCCTTTGTGTCTTTTCTATCAACATCACCCCGCCAGAAAGCCTGCCATGTTTACCTGATTCACATACACCTACTCCCTACTATTTTCTCTCTGGCTTTAAAAGCACTGATCCTCTGAATTATTTTTTAGTTAATTTATACCTCCTCCTCCCACACTATAATAGCTGGTCGATGAAAATGCAGATGTATTTGTCCCTGCTATCTCTGGTTTGAAAGCAGCCTAACCACCCGTAAGCACTTACTCACTGTTGAATTTCTTGAAATGAAAAGTTTTGTGAAAAAATAGCTGCCCAGTGCATGAAAGGATTTTTGTATTGTTGTTGTTGCTGTTTATCAAACACTTAGGCAGTATTTATAGGTACCAGGTACAGTTTTAAGTTGCTTCTAGAATATGAGCTTATTTAATTCTTATAAGAGAGACATTAAATACCCGAAGTCACCTAACAGGGACTTGGGGGAACTGAGATTCATAGTCAGACAGATTCAAAGAAATGTGAGCTGTAGGTGAATTATAAAATGAATATGCAGTATATATAAGCTGGGGGAGACCTTCAAACACAGCTAACACTAAAGTTTTGGGAGAGCAGCGATTCTGTCACAGATGAGTGTTTTTAAACATAGAAACTATATTGAATAGATTTCTATCCTGACTGTTCCACTTAACATTTGATTCACAAACTGGGTTTTTTGTTTTGTTTGTTTTGTTTTTATGTGTTTGGTGCAGAGTCTCACTGTGCAGCTCAGACTCATAGTGATCCTCTGGTTTTCAGCCTCCCCAGTGCTGGGATTACAGATGTATGCCACCACACCCAGATTCAGTGGCTGGCTCAGTGTGCCCAGGGGCAGGGCTGGTGCAGCATGTGGTGCCAGGAATCGAACCCTGGTCTCTGTGTTTGCCTAAGCAGGTGCTTAGTCTGCTGAGCTATCTCACCAGCCCTTGTAACCTAGGTTTTATCATCTCTGTAGACATGACTTTTTCTAATTGGATCACCTACCAAAAGTGATGATGTCACTCAGTAAACTAGATGCTATATTTGACTTTTAGATTTCTTCTTCTATTATAAATAAATTGTGTCAATGTGAGAATCTTCTGCTAAAAATATTTCCAGTTGCTTCTATAAGATGCTTTCCTGAAAAACAAAATTACCGTGGTGGCAGACATGCAATTTTAAGGCTTGACCTGTCAAACTCTTTTCTAAAGTAATTGTGTCAGTTTACCATCTGGGAGATATCAAATTTCTAATTTTTTTTTCAAATTTCTAATTTTTAAACAAACTTTGGTGACCCATTTTTAATGATAAAACTCCATCACAAGTTGGATAATTGGTTCTATGAATTTTTGTATCATTATCCTTAAGTATGTGAAAGTAAGACCCTACACTGGACAGACTCCCTCCTTTGTTTTAAGTTTTATAACGGCCCTTTTCTGTGAACAGCTGATATTTGTTTGTTTGTTTGTTTGCTTGCTTGTTTTTCTTGTCTGATAATTTCATGGTCATCCAAGCAATTGTGTATTGTATGCTGTCCACCAGGCTAAGGAGAGACTGGCCAGAGGCAGAGCTTTGTCCTGGCTGCTGGGGCAGCTGCTTTGTCCCTGCTTGGAGCAGGGACACCTCAGAGCTGCATCCTGGGCATAGGGGTGCATCTTCTTCTGGGCTGAGCCTACCACACCTTAAGACTCCTAAGGGTTGGACAGTTTCTCTTCCTGTTCAGAGTAGAATCGATACAAAATGTAATTTAATCACCCCCCCAGTCATCTGCATCTTCATAGCACCTTGAAGAACCTAAACTTCTGAAATCTAAATGAAAAAAAAGTCTAACAGGAGTTTTCACTGGTTTGTGGAAAAGATATTTCAGACAGAGCTAGTTCATGCAGCTTTACATTTCTGTACTGCATGTGGTTCCCACCACCTGTGTTCATTGGCCCTCCCCCTCACTTGATCCCCAAGGAAGCCCTGCAGAAATAAAATCAGTGTGTTAGCTCTCAATGAATCCACACCCTTCTTGGCTGGTGGGCAGCTGGCTTCAAGGAGAAGCGGAGTGTGCACCTGCTGGAGCGTGAGGCGCCCCACACATGTGTACCTCACCTGAAGATGGCAGGGCGTGAGGCGCCCCACACATGTGTACCCCACCTCAAGACGGCAGGGCGTGAGGCGCCCTACACATGCGTACCCCACCTGAAGACGGTAGGGTGTGAGGCGCCCCACACATGTGTACCCCACCTGAAGACAGTAGGGCGTGAGGTGCCCCACACATGTGTACCCCACCTGAAGACAGTAGGGTGTGAGGCACCCCACACATGTGTACCCCACCTGAAGATGGCAGGGCATGAGGCACCCCACAGCTGTGTACCCCACCTGAAGACGGTAGGGTGTGAGGTGCCCCACGGCTGTGTACCCCACCTGAAGATGGCAGGGCGTGAGGTGCCCCACAGCTGTGTACCCCACCTGAAGATGGCAGGGCGTGAGGCGCCCCACACATGTGTACCCCACCTGAAGATGGCAGGGCGTGAGGCACCCCACAGCTGTGTACCCCACCTGAAGACGGCAGGGTGTGAGGTGCCCCACAGCTGCGTACCCCACCTGAAGACGGCGGGGTTTGCGGTGCTCACTCATCGCACACATCTGACTCTAGTAATTTCCTGGAGTGACCCAACTGGTACACTATGGGCTCAGCCTCTGGATCTGCCTCCTCTCAGAGTTACAACCACACAAAAATCCCCGATCCTTACCCGGGCCACACAGTGCTGTTCTTGTATTTCCAAGGATGAGACATTCCATGTTCAAACAAAGTCAGAACAAAGCAGTTGCTTTGAGCCTTTTATGCACACATTTGGACTGAGAGGGACATTTGACAATTAAAGCTGATAGTGCCACTGCAGCTTTCGCTTCTGGGTCACAAGTGTGGTGTGCAAGGCCATGGATGTCTGTGGCCAAG
>PVKN010027934.1:0-13363 GCA_004027915.1 Capromys pilorides
ACCCAAGCCACCTGGCTCCAGAGCCAGGCCACTTGGTTTTCATCAAGATTTTGGTAAAATGTTACCAAGATTTTGACCCAGGTACATAGATTTCCTGCTCAAAAATAATATATTCTATGAGGAATTGGCAAGATATGTTGCATTGAGAGTTTCTGTCTATAGATCAAAACATTTGCAAGACTTAAAGAAAAAGCCAGCGGCTGCTCAGGTTCCGAGCAGCGGGCTGACGCCCTTCGCCCCGTTCCTGCATCTGGACTGCCGAGCCAGGCCACTGCGCAGCGGAAGGCGCAGCTGCATTGTCCCAGCAAGCAGAGATGGCCTGACCAAGACAGAATTCTCCAGCAGCTGCCTGGGCCGTCCGAAAGCAAATCCGTGGGTTACGTCAGAGGTTCCATCCCCACTCTGCTCAGCCAAGGTGCACGGCAAGGCCAGTCGCTGCTCAGCAGGAATGGTGCAAGGGTACAAGGCCACCCCAGGCGAGCCGAGCAGCCGGAAGGAACGGCCTGCACTCTGGCCCCGCCGCTGGCCCAGACACAGGACCCTCCGCCCCTGGCGTCTCCGCCGGGGCTGCAACACCCTTGCTGAATATCAACAGCCACGAACCCGGGCACCGTCAACATCCACAACAAATGTGTTTTCCTGCAGCTCCTGTGAAATGTAAAACTGAGGAGTTAAGATTTCAGAACTTCCTCGAGAAAACTGTCAAGCTGACCTTTGGAAAATGAACCATGCCTCGCTTGAAGAACGGTTGTCAATTCGTTTTTGACATTTGTTCCTTTACAGATACAGCCCTTAAATTATTCATGGCTGGCAGCTGAAAAATAGAATAATAATGACCTCTCTCTCAGACTGCAGACCTTCTCTTGGGCGAGGGAAGCATTCCACTGCTAGAGTCTCAAAAGAACCAGCATCCTTACACCTTGCCTATGCCCCTGCAGTACGGGGCACTCCTTTGCAACACTGACTGGTCCCCCACGAGGCAGAAATAGGCAGGAGATGCTTATTGTTTAGATTTAATGTCCAAATTACTAGCAAAGAATTTACAGAAGCCTCCTGACACCTCACGGCTACCCAGAGAGGGCTGCGTGGCTGCTGTCCTACTCCACGGAGGAAGCCTTTCAGGGACCTCCTGTTACTGCCACATGGTCCCTCAACATGACTCAGTGCCCTGAGACTAAAAGTTACACTTCAGGACATGGATGCAGAAGGGCCAGAACTGAGTGTGATAAAAACTATAAGTGACAAACCAATAGCCACATGGTGCTAAATGGGGAAAATCTAAAAGCATCTCCCCCAAAGCAGTAACAAGACGAGGATGCCCCCTCTTACCTCTGCCCTTCAACAGAGTACTTGAAATATTAATCAGAGGAATTAGGCGAGAGAAAGAAATAAAAAGGATACATATAGGAAAGGAAAAACATACGTTGGCATTATTTGCATTTGACTTGCTACTCTGCCTAGAAGACCCAAAGAACTCCACCAAAACCCCTTAGAATTAGTAAGGACCTCCAGCAAGGTAACAAGATCAATGCGCAAAAAAAAAAGTGAACTAACGCATCTGCTTAAGCAGATGCAGAGACCTGTGCTGGATCCCCAGGGTGCTGTGCTGGCCCTGTCCCCAGGGCGGCTGAGACCGCAATTGAGACTGGGCGTGGTGACGCATGCCTGTAATCCAGCTCTTGGAAGGCTGAAAACAGGAGGATCACTGCAAGTCCGATCTATGTAGTGAGACCCCATAGACCCTGTAGACCCTGTACTAAATACATCTTTAAAAAAATCATGATCATTGGTTTACACCAACTGAACGGGGCATTTCTCGGTACTTTTCTGTCATTGCTGGGACAGAATACCCGACACCCGAAATGAAGGAAGGAAAGGTTAGTGTAGCTCACAGTGAATGGAGGTTTCAGTCCATACTCGGCTGGCTCCAAGGCAGCAAAACAGCAAGAGCCAAAAGGGAGGAGCGGCAGCTGCGGCAGCTCGCCAGCCTCTCTCCCTCCCTTGCAGTGTTTCAGGCTGCCCACCCCGGGGCAGTGCAGCCCTCACACCCGTAATCCCAACACTGGATCATGAATTAATCCCAGACTGTAGAAGCCCGCCCCAGTGACCACGTGAGGCTTTGGGGAGACAGCTCGACCCAAACTGTAACAGGATGAGAGGAAAATTATGAAATAATACCACTGACAGTAGCTTCAAGAAAAATGAAATACTTAGCAGTTAATGTAGCCAGGGAAGTGAACGGCCTCTGTAAAGAATACCACAGCACTCCGGAAAGGGCAAGTGAAGAGAACATCCGGCAATGGACAGGCGTCCTGTCCTCGGCTCCTGGATAGGCAGACTCAGGATCGTCATCCTTGCCACACTGGGACTGTCACACCGATTCGGTACAGCCTCGATCAAATCCCAGCAGCATACTTTACAGAGCCAGAAAAGCAGTCCTAAGATTCATCCGGTACTAGAAGAGACCCAGAGTAGCAAAAGCAGCTGGGGTCAACCAGAGCCAAACGGGAGGCAGAGCAGTGCCTGGCTGTCGCGGTTACTTTTTCTCGTTCCTGAGACAAAATACTCAAATGCCAAAGTTAAAGGAAGGAAGGGCTCGTTGTAGCCCACGGCTCATGGAGGCCTCAGTTCATAGCTGAGTGGCAGGGTGGCGTGGCAGAGGGGCATCACAGGGAAGACCAGCAGGCGGCGGCAGAGCAGCAACAGCAGCAAGGAGAGGGGACAACAGCAGCCCGCATTCTGTCCCTTGTGTTCTCTCCAGGCTGCCGGCCCACCTCCCGAAAGCTCTACCTGTGATCACATGGGGCTCTGGAGAACATCGAGGTACAAGCCATAAAGCTGGCTTCAAGCTATACTGTAAGGCAGTAGTAATAAACACAGCGTGGTAGTGGAACAAAAACAGGCCCGTGGATCAGTGCAACAGAATTAAGGGTGCAGAAACTTCTGGGGATACACTCAGCTGTTTGATCTTTGACCAAGGGACCAAAAGCATTTGTTGGAGGAAATACAGCCTGCTCAACATCGGGGCATTGGGAAAACTGGTTGTCTGTGTGCAGAAGAGTGAAACTGGGTCTTTATCTCTCACCATGTACTAAATTAAAATCAAACTGGACCAGAGATAGAAGCCCATTGGGAGATAAATAGGTAAAACACTTGAAGACATACTGCAGGAAGGGATTTTCTAGACAGAACCTCAGCTGCACAAGAAGTAGCAGCAAGAGTCGACATATGGGTTCTGTCCTATATGAAGCTTTCATACAGCAAAGAATCAGTGGAGCAAAGAGACCACCTACAGAACAGGAACAGACTGCCCGCGACTCCTCGAACACAGGCCACCCATCTAGAATAGACAGAGAGCTCCAGAAAATGAAAACTAATCAAAGTCCAGTGACGAAAGGGACAGAGAAGTGAACAGATGCTTCATGGGGAAGAAACACAGTCGGCAAATATACGGGACAGTGTCCAACATGGCTGGGCGCTAAACAAGTGCGAAGTGGACAGCGGTAAGATCCCGTCTTCCTTCAGAGAGCACGGCCATCGTTAAGAAATCAGACACCAGCAGCTGCTGCTGAGGCCTGGTGAAGAGGGAGCCCTCCTTCGTGGCCGGTGGGAGTGTAGACTAGCACAACCGCAAAGGAAATCCGTGTGGAAATCTCTCCAAGAATCAAAATTAGAAATTCCACGTGACCCAGCTCTGCCCCTGCCAGGTGTCTTCCCCAGAGCCAACGCCATGGTGACGGCAGCGCCATGCAGAATAGCCAAGTCCTGGAAACACCTGCAGGCCACCAGCAGGGGACTGGACAGAGAGAGTATGTGTGTGTATGCGCTGGAATGCTACTCTGCTATAAAGAACGAGTGATTCAGGACATTTATAGGAAAATGGATGCGCCTGGAAAATACCATGTCGGGTGAAATAAAGCAGACGCGCAGGCGCACATAGCACACGGAAGCTCACCTCGGAGAGAGGCTAAGCGCTAAGAACGAGAAGGAAGGACAGACGGAAGGGGGCAGGGAGATGGACTCCTGGCTGGCCGCAAGGAAGCAGGCCAAGGGGGAAGAGCCAGTGGGGTGGGCAGGGAGGGAACGGAAAATAAGCAGCGAGTGCCTGCGGCGTGCAGGGACCTAACGGCCTCGGTGTGAACGTTCTACGCCATGACATGAGCTGTGGCTGACAACAGCAACCAGAATAAAAAATGGGGCAGGAGACCTAGAGAGGAAGGGAAGGGAACTTTAAGGAGAAAAGAAACCAACTGTGGGAGGTGCACACATCCACTCCCCAAGATGACTATAAACGTCGTGACCTTTGACTATGTTCTCCTATATGTTCTAATAAAATAAAAAGTACATTAAAAAATAAAGTTCGCTGCTTGGAGCACCTGTGGTTCCCCAGGACCAGCAGGTGTGGTGCTTGAGACGCAGCAGCCTCTCTGTAAATCACTGATTCGCGAGTGAGTCTTCAGCCCTGGCAAACGTGGAGATGCCTTGAGCTACTCTTCGGATCTTCTCTGAGCCTTCAAGATTTATTTAAGTCGCAAGGCAGGCCTTTCCCCAAAAGAGCGGTGCTGGTGACGCGGCCCTCGTGGAGAAGCTGCAGTGGTAGAGCACACTGCATGCCCAGCCCCGCCTGTGGGGTTTTCTGGGCGTACCCCACAAGGACTTCTCCCAGCGTTGCCCTGCATGAGGCAGTGTTGGTTCCACATGACAGAGAGGCAGAGGGGCCGTCCTGGGTCGCAGCCCGCAGGTGTACACAGGACATTGTCACAGGCCCGTGTGACCAGAGTCTGACCTTCACTGCTGCGCTGCCTGGCTACGGCATTCCCACCTGGTCAGTGAGAAGCACCAATTTCTCACTGAAGTCTTCTGGATCAAGTAGGACTCGCCCTAGCCCTCCACTTAGGCCCACGGTGCCTCACGTCAGCTCCTCGTTCATGTAGTAGTTCGTGGTCTGCATGCCATTGTTGAATGCACAGCCCCACCCCTTCCCCTGCGAGACTGAAGCACTTAAGCTCGGGCCGGGAGAGGTTTTCTTTTAATCCCTATCGGCGGTGGGGGCCATCTTCTCCGATGAAGATCAAGTACAGCAGTGCCTTCTGCTCAGGAGCTACAGGAGTGAGCCCCAGCAGAAGCGTAAGCACGGCCGGGGGCTGAGACTCTTCTCTTCTTTTCTCTAGAATCTTCTCCACCTGTTTACCCCTTATGCAAGCCAAAGGGGGTTTGCCCCAGGATGTGGGCCCAGCTTGCCCTGTGGGAACTGGGTACACTATCCTGTACCTCAGTAGTGACATCTGCCCTGAAATCGGGCCCTTAGGATACTAACAGCCCTGTGGGCCTCAAGAGTGCAGGAGCATGGCTTGTCCCCCGCCCCCCTTCATGTGTGACGAAATGCATTCAGAGCTGTAAACCACACACAGTTATATCACCGCGTATGTGTAAGGAGCGACTACCTCAACAGCTCTAACCCTAAGCAATCATCCAGATCCTTCCATGTGATCCTCAAGTGACATCTCCTAAATCCAGTAGGCGCCATTCCTACAAAGGGTGCTGGAACTCCAAGCACCGCATGGTGTTTGCCTGCCAAAACCAATTTAGCTTTCTAACAGAACCAAGTATCGTTTCAACATTTCTAATCCACCATGGGTCACGCATCTTTTTCCCACCTGAAGGCACACGCCTGCCAAAAACCAACCTCAGGTCGACTTCCAGATTGTAGTGCAGCTGAATTCTGCCCTACAAGGAGGAATGGTGTGAGAAGGGCACGCAGCCGCCTCGTCTGCCCTCGGCCGAATCGTGC
Organism: Capromys pilorides; assembly: GCA_004027915.1. Lineage (NCBI taxonomy): Eukaryota > Metazoa > Chordata > Mammalia > Rodentia > Capromyidae > Capromys > Capromys pilorides. The sequence goes on from PVKN010027934.1 coordinate 5,792, forward strand.
GTCCTGTGTCATCTCTGTTGATCTCAGGCCGACTCTCCCGTCTGGTAATCCCTCGCTGCTGACTTGTTTAAACAGCGGCATCTTAGCCTGCACATAAAAACATACTCAATCAGCCCTTAAGATCCATAGGAGAGAAAATGCATTAACTTTTTAAAAATATTCGAGATGGCAGAGTCAGAAAATCGAAAATCAAGCAGACTGTCTTGATTCAGGGATTTTACGTCTGATAAACCGGTGACACATTGTTTATTTGCAAGCTTGAAGATTAGCTCATGTGTATAGGTTGCCTATTATCTACCGTTAAAATGCATTGAATATTAGATGATTAAACATTTATATTAATGGCTCTCAGGTGAATTGAAAGGGTGATTTATCTGAGCTGATCTCATCGAGGGGAGCACGGCAGCGGTGCTGGCTCTGGTCTGGCTCGGCAGGCGTTGCTTCTGTCGTTGCTGTCAACCAACTTCAAAGTGGAGGAGGCTCCCAGTTTGTAAACAGATTGTTATCTGAAAGGTAATTTGATTTCGTGAGACTGGCTTTATTACATGGCGGAGAGTAAAAATGTAATCTGGACCCCTGTCCAGATGCTCTCAGCCTGGTAGCAGAAAATGGTTTTATTTGTTAATTTGTCCTTTTAGGGTTTCTGTAGCCAGCATTAAATGGAGCAATTTAGCATTCTGAGGAAAAACAAACTCTACATTCTCCAAGAATATAATTGAAAATTACCCCATACCCATGCAGGATAATTACCTTTCAAAACATTTCCCTGTGCTTGACATCCCAATAATGGCTTAGTGATAGTATAATTTCATTACACAGGGATTACAATGGCAAAACAATGTATGTTGCAGGCTTTGAAAATTAAGTTACAATGAAAACGAAACCTTTTATGTAAGTTTCAAGCACTTATTTCAATGTAAAACTATACACAGTCCCACCCAATTTTTGTATGAATGTCATTGTTGGTGATTTTTAAACTCAGCCATTTACAGCTTTGGTCCTCAAACCTACAGAACCTGTCCTGGTGCCCATGGTTATAATGCATGAGGCTCCAGGCTGGGTGATATGAGCTGGAACAGATGCATCTAGATAGCAGTTCCTGCGCCAGTTTGTATGCGTTATGCAGCGAACCCTCTGCTCCTGAATTGGATCCACCTCGCTCCCTTTGCAGTTGGACGATAAAGACCCACGGCCCATTACAGTGGTCACTTTCATCTTGAAAGATCGCAGACCGGTTGTGAAGTACATTGCGCCTTCTAATTTAATAGTACCAGCTTACAGTTTTACCTTTTCGTAACATGCAGAAGACACTACGCAGCTACATGGTGCCTAATTCTTGTCTGTCCGGGGTCAGTTTCTCCTAGTGCATGGACTGAATAAAGACAAGAAATTGGGCCGGGGAGATACCTCCATGGCACAAGTACCTGCCTGGCAAGTATAAGTTGTGAGTTCGAACCCCAGTCCCACAAAAGAAAAAATAAAATAAAGATAAAGACAAGCAATCGAAGGGCGGCACTGGGAGAGAGCGTGACACAGGGCCGTGGACCTCCACGACACACCACCTCAATGTCACATCTCACATAAACAATTAGACTTGATATTTGAAACATGCAGGATTTTTGGTCTAAGGACTGGTTTTTGCTTTTGCTTTATAGTATAAGGATTGAACCCTGGGACTCACAGGCACTCCCCACAGAGCTCCATCCCCAGCCTGGGACTCTGCAGCGATTAATTCGTGAGCATCCTACATAAAACCAGTTGGGAACTTTTGGTTTCATTCAAATACAGTACCTTTTGCTTGTGGTAGTAAGAACCAAGAGCTTGGGCTAGGGGGTCTGGTGAACATGAGCACGCCGCTCTCCTGGCTAAGGCTGGCCTCCTGCCTCTCCCACGGCAGTGACCAGGCCAACGGCTGCGGAGCGCCTGCACGCAGTGCCCTAGAACCGCGACGGGAGCTGCTGATGGCCTGGCTTTGCATGGAGGACGTGGAGGCTTGGAGCCCGGACAGTCCCACAGCCATGCAGTGGCAGACACGGGATTTGGGCCCAGTCTGTCCAGCTTCACTGTCTACACTCATACGAGTAACCACCCTGGAAGGATGCTTTTTTCTTTCATACTTAAAGCTGCATCAGCACTTCCCAATTCCTAAAAATGTATAGCTGATGATTTAGCTCCTTATTGTTATCCTTCTAGCGATGGCATTGGTAATTGAGCACCTACTGTATCTGCTGCGCTAGGCGTAATGGCTTGTCCAGTTTAATCTTTCACAAAACCCCATGAAGTAGGAATAGTAGCTGCCGTTTAGTGTACAGGGAAGCCAAGGTCCGCTGAGGTGCCCCAACCCGCAGCCTGCTGAGTGTCGTGCGCAACAGCAGGGAGGAGCTGCGCAGCACCCCTTGGGGGCTCTCGGGCCCCTCTGCAGGAGCCACTCCCAGGTAACCAACTCCTTCTTGCGACTCTTTGGCAGTGGCTCCTGTGCTGTGCGTGTCGCCTCTGCAGCTAGACTGAAGCCAGCCCGGTGGCGCAGTGGGCACAGCGGCAGGCCTCTGGAGCAGCTGGTGTGGCTCCGCCGTCCCAGGGAGCCCCGGTGTTTAGGGGGCAGCGCGTGGCGTGTCTAACAGCGCAGGCCTCGCAGCTCTCTCTGCTGCGCAGAGTGCCTCGGGCTGGAACCGGGAAGCGCTGAGGTCGTAGCCCGGAGAGTGCCAGGGCAAGGCCCTGGCGTCTGTCCCGGTGCCATCCCCAAAACCATGTTCCATCCTCTCCCACTTAGAGGAAGGGGAGGGAGAGCCGTGGGGACCCCTGTCAAGCGTAAGGAAGGGCCCCCTCCCTTCCCCATCCTGCTCTTAACCAGGAACTGTGCCGGCCACGTGGGTCAGAGCCTGCTAACAACGCCGCAGCCTGGTTGTTAGCAAAGTCCCGCCTTACAGGGAGACACAAAGCGCCGCAGCCGAGGGGCCCACGGCTCATCAGAGGCACCTGAGGCTTCTGGGGGACCGGCCTCGATCCCCTGGGCACCAAAGCGCCTCGGGCTGCCCCAGTCCTGCTTCGCGATTCCCAGAGGATGTGTTCCGCTTGCTGCTCGACCCCACTGCGCAGAAGTCTTCCAGCCCTGGAGCCAATATCCGGGTTCTCTTGACTGCCACCGGAAGCCGTGCTGCCGCACCTGGTGCCCTGCCAGGCCTTCTGAGCCGCTCTCACGTGCCACCCTCCTCCTGGAAGCCAGAAGGGCTGCCGGCCCCACACAGGCTTTGTCTCCGAGGCTCCTCCGGCTGCTCCCAGCTCCCTGCCGGGCCCTTGCCCATGAACTCTGTGATGTTCACCAGTAGTTCCTAAATACCAGGAAAAAAATTGCTGCTTTTTCCAAGTCTGATGTTTTAAAATGGAGGACACCTTTACTTGTATGTGTGTGTGTGTGTGTGTGTGTGTGTGTAGCATTTCTCCTGTTTAAATGCCTTTAACGTAGTAGCTCCCAAATTAAACATGTGAACACCACCTCCTCCACAGAAGCATCAAGCATGGTACTAAAAGAGAGGTTTAAGTCCGTTCACATTTTAAGAGTTTGTGTGAGCAGACAAGGGTTGAGTGGGTAGCACCAGACCCCAGCACTTTCCTCAGCGGGCCCCGAGGGTAGGTGTCATGAGGTTTTCTCAGAAACTAGACCAAGAAAGCGTATTCGATGATTAGAATGGAAAGTCGGCAGTTACAGGTAGGTCGGACAGACTCGGGTAGACTGGGGCCAAGTTTTGTTGTGCTGTTGGCCCTGAGTTAGGCGTCACTTGGCTGGTTGTGTAGCGGCCCACGGCGCCTGAGCCAGCTCAGCCAGGCAGCCTCTGACACTGGACAGAGCGCTGCACTCGGGTCTAGCGGTCCCACCCTGCCTGTTAACTCACCAGGCAACCTCAGACAGCCGCTCAACTTGGTAGACCCCACCCCACCCCTGCCTGCGCCCCAGGGTCATGAGGGGCCAACAAGGCAGAGCTCTGTAAGCCGTGGAGGCTCGCTGACCGAGGCACCGACCAGACACGCTCCTGCCGCAGCTGCACACCACATTCTAAATATGACCAGCCCTGGCCTCAGCTCCTAGGGTCAGCTGACCACGCCGCAGTCGGCTCATGTCGCCGCGTGGTCCTTGCCGGGAGCACCTGTTTGTCGCCACTGTGTCCCTCAACACCCAACTCGGTACCTAGTGCCGGGAAGGATCCTGTCATACATTCAGAGGGTCGCAAGAAAGATAGGCAGAGGACTGGCCACAGTGTGGCTGCGAGCCCTCGCTCACCCGTGGCGACCCTCACTCGAACCTGCGTGTCCCGACTGGCTGGGCTCACTGTGGCAGGGTGAAGCAGGCTCTGCCCATCACTCCCCTCCCTGGCTCTACGCGCCAGCACTGCGTTCACACTCAGCTGTTCCTGAGCCTCGAGGACTCACCACGCCATGTTCACGCCCTTTCCCCAAGCCCTTGAGAAGGGGACTCTGGCGCACACTGCCCCAATGCTCGGCTGCCTTGGTCCTCAACGGTGCGCGGAGACGCAGGACCCGCTCCCAAAAGCCCACATACTTAGCACAACACCGGGCCTGGCTGGTCAGTGCTCAGAAGGCGTGCTGGGAAAACCGGTTTTCATTTCATGCCACTTCTCAGGAACTCTATTAGTGCCTTAGCCAGTGGGGTTTCGCTTTACGCAAGCCATTTATTCCCGTGGCCGCTCTAAGAAAATGACCTTGGGCACATCCCAGCAAACCTAGAACTCCCACTGCTAGTAAAGCGAGATCGCCTGGTGTGCTGTTTTCTGTGTATGGTCTATGCTTTAGTTATTGTGAGTTCGTAAGTACCAGTATTTTATTTGTTTGGTAGCCGCGCGCGCGCGTGTGTGTGTGTGTGTGTCGGCTCAGCCCACCCTGGGGGCGTGGGGATCAGACCGAGGTCCCCTGAGCTTGCCTAAGCCTGCCTGAGCAGGTGCTTTTGACCACCGAGCTATCTCGCTGGCCCCTGGTAGCCTTTTTGAGGTGTATGAATGCAGGCTAATTGTCTTGTCCCTTCATTTGTGCCACTTCGTACTTGTCACAGCTCTGGCCTGCTTAGTTTAAAACAGTGATAAACAAGGTCCGAACCCTGCCCACTCCCTGATCTGAAACCCACAACTCTTTTGTCCTGCAGCCCTGTCCTCTTCGGTCTCCTCCCCACCACTTCGCCGCTCTTTCTCTCTTAACCCTCACTGGAAAGCTGGCCCCGGGGATCCCTGCCGGCTCTCCTGTGCCGGAGGCAGCCAGTGCTGCGGCTCACCGCCCCCGAAGCACTGCTGCCTTCCAGGCTGCCGGTCAGCTGCCCAAAGGCAACCCCAACCCCCAAGAGACGGCCATCCCCACCTCGTGGCCATCGCCCTGGCCGCCCTTTGGCTTAGGAGCTGGCTGCTGATGCGTCTGTGGCTTCCCTTCCCCGCAGGTGAAGAAGACCTGAGCATGGAGGAGGACGAGGAGGTGCTGACCCTGCTGTACGACCCGTGCCTCAACTGTTACTTTGACCCCCAGACTGGGAAGTACTATGAGCTGGTGTAGCCGGCCTTCGGGGGCAGAGCAGCCATGCAGCGGGCAGGACAGCAGCCGGCCACAGGGAAGCCCGAGGTGGCAGCAGGAGGGCGGGCCGGAGGGCCACACCGGACGGACTCGGAGAGGAGAATTCACTTCATAAATAATGTTCAGTGCTGAGGATCCTGAGGTTCTTTCTGTAGATGTGTGTGATTTTTTTTTTTTTTTTTTTTTTTTGAGTCTGCGAAGGAATTAATAGAGACAAGATTGTAGGACTTGGAATTGGTTATTTGTTTTCATTTTCATGCTTCATATAATTTTATTTTATATTTTATGTAAATAAGTTATTCACTCAAAATGTTTGCAGTGTTAATCTGTAAATGATGGCCTGATATACCACAGAAAATGTATTCTTGTTTAAAAGGTATCTGGGAACCTTTTATTCTATGCTATATTTGTATTAAAAATAAAATATAATTTAAAAAGAAAAAAACATTTAAACTGCTTCGCTTTATTCACCCCACCGTGTACCAGAATATTCCAGATAGTTGTCTTTTCTTAGACTCAGGAAAGAAAACAGGACCCAGTCCGACTTTGTGGTCACGTTTTGTGGGCCCTGGCCCCACCACCTCCATTTCATCTCATTTTATCCAGAGTTTGCTTAAGATCACAACATTGTTAATCACTTAAGCTGCTCAACATTGTGCTTCGCTTTTGTCCTTTTAATCTTTTACCAATTATTGTTGAACTGTAGTAATCCAGCTCTGCGTATCCAGACTTAATAAGAAGTCACTGTCTGAATGCCTGCCGGGCCTCGCCGCTCCGTGACCTGGGCCTGTGGGACGCCGGAGGCTTTCTTTGGTCTTCAGGGCTCATCGCCAGGCAGCAATTGTGTGCTTCCTGCCTCCAGGTAGCCAGCCCGGGCTTGTATGCCAAGCACATTAATATCGAGCCGAAGGCAGCCCTTATTATATTAGCTGGCATATTCTATTATTTAATAAAGATTTTTAATAAAGAAGAGTACCGCTGGAAATGAAAAATTATTGGTGTACAATTGGATTTAATGATCGTACTATAATTTCATTTAATGTTGCTTGATAGAAATGAGGTCTTTTTTCATGAAAAGATTGGCTCCTGCTCAAAGGACCATACACTATTTAGTACCGTGTTTGTATTTGATAAGCTTTTAATCCTGTTCATAGAGTTACCTTTGTTATGAATTTCTCTCCGAGAGCTTCCTGCTTACAAACTGAACATGAGTAAGTAAGACTTCACAAAGTATGCAGAATGGTAAAAAGAACTGAGGTTATAGGAATCATGGCCTTCAAGGCTAGACTGGGGGTGGCCGGGGAGATAGCTCCATGGCACAAGTGCCTGCCTAGCAAGTACAAGGTCATGAGTTCAAACCCCGGTCCCGCCAAAAAAAAAAAAAAAAGGCTAGAGTAGAGATGGAAAGGCCTTATTCTTGCTTTAAGTACACGCAAGACCACCCACGTGGTAGGGGAGTAAGAAGCATGGTGTTCGTTGAAGCCTACAGATGCAAATCAAAAGCACCATGAACTAGCTTGTCGAGGGAAAAGATTCCAGAGTGCCTCATGAACCCCAAAAGGTACACGGCCCCCAAAATGGTTGTGAGCTGGGACCTCAAGAAATACAGAGAACATTGTTAGGAGTCTTGCATTACAAACAAGAGACGGTCAGAATTCAAAGACTAGCTGAGAGGCCAGGCTCCGAGAGGCACGCGCGTCAGGGTAGCCCCCGTGCTCCCCGTGGCAGCAGTTCCCGGCTTCTTGGGTCCATGGGCGGTCAGCAAAACGACCCAACCTTGTTCTGTCCCAGGTCTCTACTCACGCCGCGCGGAGCCGATGGGCCTACTGGTCTACCATCCCATGTGAAGGAGGGTGAGATGTGCCTGTGGGAGCCAAAGGGGCTGTCTGCAGGGTGCAGAGGAAGTTCGCCCCAGCCCCAGTGGCAGCTGTCTGCCCCAGAGGGCCGGGAGGGTTTCTGCTGCTCCTCTCCCATTCACCTCGCCGTTTCTTCTTTCTCCATAAT
>PVKN010027935.1:0-13383 GCA_004027915.1 Capromys pilorides
GCCATCTCGCCGGCCCCCTACCCAACTCTTACCCCACCAAACTTACTCTCCAGCTTGAGGATGCTGGCTTCCTGCATACTCACTGCCTCTTCTGCCCAACTGGACCCCCCTGCTGGCTGGATTCCCCGATGTGCTGGGGCCCAGGATGGGGGGTGGGGTGGATAGGAACCAGGCAGCCTGTTCAGGAACTTGTGCTGACCTACCCATCCCCACTCCCATTTCCACCCTGACCTTGAGGAAGAGGCTCCAGGTCTTCCAGCTATGACAGGCCTCTGCTTCCACTTCTACTTCTTTCTCTCCCTGCTCCCCAGATTTTTATGTTCCAGCTGCTCCGGGGCCTGGCCTACTGTCACCGGCGCAAGATCTTGCATCGGGACCTGAAACCCCAGAACCTGCTCATCAATGAGAGGGGCGAGCTGAAGTTGGCTGACTTTGGTGAGGCCAGGGAGGGTGGGTGTCTGATGTCATGGGTTACCTGGCCACCTTAGGATCTGGGTGCTATGGGGGAGGGGTTAGCCCTGAACGCTGTGAGCAACGGTCCAGTGCCTTGCCTGTCTCTAGGACTGGCCCGGGCAAAGTCGGTGCCCACAAAGACCTACTCCAATGAGGTGGTGACCCTGTGGTACAGGCCCCCGGATGTGCTGTTGGGATCCACAGAGTACTCCACACCCATTGATATGTGGTGAGTGTGACTGAGGGCAGCTAGGGAGCTCCCACACCCTTAGACTCAGGAAAGAACCACCTGACCTCCCTGAGGAGAGCCGCATGGCTCGCTGTCTCTGAGGATATTAAAAGATGAGTCTGCAATAGAGGAGGGTTTCCCCATCTTACATAGCCCCTCTAAGCCAGTGAATCTGAAATAGAGACCTGGGGGGTTACCCAATGGGACAGGAGGGTCCCTCCCTACAGTAAGGATGATGAATTGCCCCCAAACATCAGTTCTAGTGATGCTTTTGGAATACTTACTTTTATGTTAAAATTAACAAACCCATGATTTGGCATGAAATGAAAAACCAGTCCAAATTTGAAGCTAAAACTTAGATTTCTGCTGAATGTTCCCTGTGCCTGTGACCAGGGCTTCCTAGAACAAATGTGTGGGCTTCTCTTCCAGACGGACCACCAGGCAGTGCAGACCCATACCCCAGAGTGAAAGGGAGAAGTCGCACCTGCCTAGGACCCAGGGCACTGGCACAAGGGCTGTAGAGGGGACTGGGCAGTTCCATGAGCCTTCTACCACCAGCGGCAGGGCATCCCTGGTACCCCGGTGGAGCAGCCGTAGGAAGGGGTGGTTGCTCCTCCCTGACGCTCCGGTCCCTTGCTCCCCGCAGGGGCGTGGGCTGCATCCACTACGAGATGGCCACAGGGAGGCCCCTCTTCCCAGGCTCCACGGTCAAGGAGGAGCTGCACCTCATCTTTCGCCTCCTGGGTCAGTTTCTTCTCGCAACCTTTCTCTGACCACCAGAGGGCGCCAGCGCTCCACCCATCCCCGGGGCGCAGAGGACCGAGCAGGACACTGGTGTCCTCAGCTGGCCTTAGCTTCCTCCGCAGGCATCGCACTCCTCCGCATCGACCTTAGCCCCTCACTCACGCCTTCTCCGCTTCCTCTCGTTCCTCAAGGGACCCCGACAGAAGAGACGTGGCCCGGCGTGACAGCCCTTCCAGAGTTCAGAGCCTACAACTTTCCTGCGTACCTGCCGCAGCCGCTGCTCAGCCACGCGCCCAGGTAGCCACATCCCACGGCCACACCCACATGCCCCTCCCTGCACACCCCGAGCTGCCTGTTGCAGCAGCACCTATCACTTGCAGGTTGGATACTGACGGCATCAACCTCCTGACCGGCCTCCTCGTGGTGAGTGACCTTCCAGGGTCAGCCCCCCTGCCCTAAGGCCTCAATTTAGGACTCTTGTGTGCTCATCTGCCCCACACTCTGGCCTCACACCTGGGAGGAGCTCTGGCTTCCCTCCTAGGCCTTTGGAGTTCCAGCGTAACCCCTGAGCCCCACAGTGTGTACTGCTTACCAGCTGGGGACCTTTGGGCACGTTCCAGGGAAGCTGTCTGTGCCTCAGGCTCCTCGCTTGCCAAATGGAATTGACAGTTCGTATCCCGGAAGATGCTGATAAGATGCACTGGGGTTGCGAGGTGCAGCGAGGCACCTCTCTTGAAGCAAGCACACCAGAAAGGGAGGGCAGCTTTCCTGCCAGTCGTGGCCATTCTTGAGCGATGATCACGGTGGCCCTCCCACCTTGGGAACCTTTATCCCCTGACGAAGTCCCTCCCTGAAGTCCCGTTCTGGTGACTGGACACCTGGGCACCAGAAACTTGAGACAGCCTGGTGGGGTCAGGCTGGGGATGGCATTTGGCCCAGGCCCTCCTACCACGGCAACCTAACTTATTATGGCGGTCACACCGTCCCCACAGTACCCAAGAGCCCACCCTGTGTGTTTCAGTACGAGTCCAAGCGCCGCACATCAGCAGAGGCAGCCCTGAGTCACCCGTACTTCCGGTCTCTGGGAGAGCACGTGCACCAACTTGAGGATAGTGAGTATCTAATAGGGCAGGGTGAGTGACAGCAGAACAAAGAGGCCAGAGGCCAGGTCCACGGAGCAGCCTTAGGCATGTAGCTTCCTGTCTAGGGGTTCTCATTTGGATCTAAGGGGTACAGTCTGTGGAACTGGTTCTGACTAAAGAGCTCCCCTAGTCAGGGTGCCCCAGCCCCACCCAGCCCTCTCCCTGCCTCTCTTCTCTCCCCAGCTGCCTCCATCTTCTCCCTGAAGGAGGTCCAGCTCCAGAAGGACCCAGGGTACCGTGGCTTGGCCTTCCAGCACCCAGGTAGGATCTCGGGGAGGGGGCCCCTACCACTCTCCCTGCAGAGGAGGCCGGGCAGGCTACTTATCCCCAGTAGGGGCTCCCTCTGGAGGAGCAGAGATGGGCCCAGCAGCCTGCCACTGTGTTATGGAGTCTGCATGGTGACCCCCAGGTGGGCCTCCCTTCTGGGAGGTTTCTTTACCCCAACAGGATACCGCATTCGGCACAGTTCTGGCAGAGGTGCTTCCCCTGGCGCATGCCAAGGCAGACCCTGACCAGCTGGGGCTCTTGAACCCAGTAGTGCTTCCTGGGCACTCATTTAACCCTTAAGATCCTCTTTGAAGTTGGCACCATAATATTCCCTAGGTCACAGCACATGAAAGCTTAAGCCACAGCCTCATGTCACTGTAACAGAGAAGGGATCTGACAACTGCACTGCCTGACTCCTGAGTACACTGCTTCTCTCACTTGCTCAGAGCGTCAGAGGGACAAATGTCTCTCAGTTCTGGGCATGTTTCACCTGACTCCTCCCTCTGTTCTCCAGGACGAGGGAAGAACCGGCGGCAGAGCATCTTCTGAGCTGTGCCCCCTCTGCTGTGGCATAAAGGGACGTGAGGTCACGTGATGTGCAGATTCTGGTAGGAGGAGGCCTGTGAGGCTGTAGGAGAACCAAGGAACAGGAGCTAGTGGCCAGCTTGGAAGACTGTGGGCAGCCCTGGATGCAGCTGTCTCCTCTCCCTGCTTCCCACACAACCTCCTTGGTGACCTGTACCTGGACATCAACCTTCCATCACCCCCATGGGGTTGGGAGTGAGTCACTCCCCTGAGAGGAGGCGAGGGTAAGGGAGAAGGCTCAGACCCGCTCCCTGGCTGAAGTGCATGGGCACAGGAAAATCCCACGTTGTGCTTGACCTGGATGTGGGCTTGACCATGCCCCCGTAGGGCCTGCTCACCTCTCCATGCTGGCAGGCCCCCCTCTGCCCCCAGGAACCTGCACACATTTCTCTTCCTTCCTCTCTGAGAGCAAGAAGGGACATGGCATCTTGTGTGGGACTCAAGGGCCAATGTCCCCTGGCACAGCAGAAGACACAGTAGTCCTGTCTCCTCTGTCCCCACTGTCTTCTCACTCCTCACCAGAGGCCACTTGTGCCCTTTGGGCCAAGGCTGAGCAGTGTGGGTGCCAGCTGCCCCTGGAGGTGGTGCAGGAGCCCTGCGTGCTCCTCCTGCCTCCCCATCCAGATGGAGTTGCCTTAACTTGGCAGATGGTAGAATGCATGCTGCCCTTGGAGCTCCAACCCAGCTCCTGCCAGCCCGCTTCCCAAGTGCTGATAAGTCAGGCCAGGGGCAGCGCCCTGAGAACGGCATGCAGATAATGTGGGGTCACCCTGACACCCGTGCCAGGCCAGCTTTGGTGCCTTGGCGCTAACACAGCTCCCCATCCCCCTACCCTAGCCTTGTGGCTCTGTCCTCCTGATCCTAGCACCACCCAGTGTGCTCAGAGAGTGGTCATGAGAGGAAGTGGTGTGAACGCTGCAGCCCAGGCTAGAGGAAGTGAGGAGGGAACAGGTTGATGGTAAGAGCCCCAAAGAGGACCCTCCTCAACACCCGGTGTTCCCAAGGCCGCCTCAGCCTAGTCGAGTCCTGGAACAGAGGCCAAGGGAGGCCAGGCCTGGCTTCCTCCACAAGCCCTGCCCCAGCTGCATGCCCTCAGCCTGAGGAGCAGGGTGGTGGGGGGCCTAGGCTCCCCAAGCCCTCCTCCCCCCAGCTGTACTGTGAATGTCCTGTGACTCTCAGCACAAAGACCGATAATATATTTAATTCATGTTGTACAGGAAAGAGAACACAGTCTGGTACAGAAATGGTTACTGATAGTTCTATGCCAAAAGTGGGGAACCGCAGGCCCCTGCAGGACTGATGAGTGACTGGGCCTGGCTTATATACTCGTATACACTAAGGGTATTGGTCCCTTTGTGCCTCTGAATCCGCCCTAGGCTTTAGAGGCCACCACCCTCCCTGCTGCATTCAGGGCCAGATGTGGACTCTGCCTGGTGCCTCCAGGGTTAGATTAACCAAGACCTCGCCAGAGTCCCAGGAAAGGGGGTTTGTGGGGCCTGGCTGCCATCATGGGCCCTCACCTAGTGCTTTGCTTGTGGGGAAGAAGGCTCAAGAGAGGAGTGGAACTGGGGTGGTCAAAGCTGAGGCAGCAGAAGGGCTGTGAACCCCATGGTTACCCAGACCCAGAGGTAGCTGCTGCTGTTGCTGCTGCTGCTGCTGCTGCTGCTGCTGCTGCTGCTGCTGCTCACAGTGCCTCATCCCCTGACATACACAGGGCTCATGGTTCCCCAAGTCCTGCTGTCTTCCGGTTCATGACCAGCTCTATTCTCCCAAGGCCACTCTGAAATGCCAGGCCCCAACCATGCCTCCTGATCTCCCCTTCCCTGGCACTGGTCAGGCCTTTGCTCTGATTTGCTGGTGTGCTTGAGGGGACCCCTGCTTTACAAAGGAGAACCTAGCACCCAGCAGTCAGTGATCCCCACCACAGGCCATAGAAGGTATACCCACTCCTGCACCCCCTAGACTCCAGCAAATTGTGGGACCATGGCTCAGGGTGTGTTTGGCAGGGATCTGAATAAGGCTTTTAAGCTGAACTTTCAGTCCGCTAGAAGGAGTCTGTATTTATTAAGCTCTTTAGCCCATGCTGGTCTCATTGTATCTGCACAAGAACCCCTGCCTGCCCTCTTTACATATCCTCATACATACTGTGGGTCCCCAGGATTGAGTGACTTGCCCCTGGGTGCGTAGCAACTTACAGTCCCCAGCCCTCAGTCTTCAAGCAGGGGAGCTGCACACAGTGTGGAGGCCCCCAAGACAAGAAGCAACTCTTTGGAAGGGCCTGTGCAGACACTGCTTGCTGGAGCCCTGCAGAGGCCTCCATAAGTCACAAGCACTGGGCTTTTCTTGGGGTCTAGGAGATAAATCCTACTGCACAGGCTCACCTGGCTGTAGGTAGAGATGATGGCTCCACAAGAGGGAGCCAGATTAGGAGCAAGGATGGGGTGTGAGGAACCAGGGCTGGTGAGCTGTAGGAATCAACCCTGGGCTCCCCAGGGACCAGGCCAAAACACAACTCAGCTCCCTGTCCTAGAGCCCTTGGTGTCCTGCATACCTGACAGTCACTTCTGGATGCCAATTGGCCCTTACAAACAGCAGCCTGTTGTTCCTCCTGAGTCCAGAGTCACTGACCTTCTGGTCTTACGCTCTGCTCCTGGGATGGGTCAGGAATGCCTGGGGCCCTGCCTGGCCTTCTCTTTACCACGCCCCCTTGGCAAGGGCATTTGTGGCTTATAGCAGTCCTATAGCTGCTGCTGAAAGGTCTTAGATGATGAGGGCTGCGTGATAGAGGTGACCTAGCTCTCATTCTGGTGGGACCTAGAGCAGGCTCTCCCCAGCCCTAGCCTTTCGGGGTGTCCCAGGCACAAAGCTCAGGGCTGCCACTGAATGATGACCCTGGGCCACTGTGCACCATGCTGTGGCACGGCCTGCCCCTTCCTCCCGGAGCAGCTCCGGCTGCACAGGCCCCTCCTGCCCTACCTTTGTTCAGACCCTGGCTTCCACATGCAACTCTCGGCAGCACCTCCTGAGCATTCTGTCTCCAGAGCAAGTCCCCAACCTGACCCTGTGTTTTGGCCTGACCCCAGGACATAGGGGGCACACAGCATGGAGACTACAACAGTGAGGCGGTTGGCCAATCCCTGCTTCTGCAGAGCCACCTTCCAGTGGGGACAAAGGTGCTCCTCAAATCCACAAGGCAGGCACAACAGTGTGTCTCAGTGTAAGAATCGGGATGGGAGATGTGAGGGGTGGGGTGGTAGAGTCAGAAACCTCTGTTAGAGTGTGGGGGAGCCCTGGCTTCTCAAGAAGGGAACCAAACAGGACAGAACATCCCCTGAAAGGCCCTGAAGGGAATACACTTGAAGAAGAGCAGAAAGCAGCGAGGCCAAAGCACAGCATGCTGGGAAGGGTGGCAGGAAGGCTGGAGCACACGGATGTGCCATCAGGTCCAACTGCGCACCTCAGGCCTGTTGCCGCCTGGCTCCAGCTCAGGTGGGTTCCTGCAGAACTTCTGTCTCTTGCACACTGGGGTCATGCCCTGCCCCCCCAACACACACTCAATAAGGTCTGCTAAGTTTCCAGACTGAGTTCAAACATGGTCCTCCCGCCTCTGCCTCAGAGGGTGCTGTCACTCAGATGTGTGCCACCATGTGCAGCTGCCATCAGACTTCTTAATGGTGAGGCCAGGGGTCAGTTTTTTTACATACACACTCAGGTTGAGGGGTACACATGTAGCACTCTGGCGGCATGCTTACCGAGCACAGTCAGGCCTAGAGTTGAGCCCCAGGGTCAAGATATAGAGATTCCCAGAGGACCCCCCCATAAGTGGCCAGAGTTGAGAGCCACTCCCAGGGGAGGAGTGCTGGGCCTCATTCTGTGGTGGCAGCCACTGGGTAGTCACTGCAGGCTTGGAGGAAGCTTGGACAAGGGCCCCCAGGCTCCAGGGGGATCAGGCCCTGGGGAGTCCACATTGCTGCTGTTGGGCCAGGGCTGTCTTATCCTGTCTCCCAGCGGAGGCCCTGGGGTGAGGTGACTATATAGGCCACCTGAGAGTATGGCTGGTTGTCACAGTTCGAATCCGGCTGGCGACTGCCTTCACCACACCAGCCACCTGGGGTGAGAGCAGGGACACAGAAGCTTCCCTTTGGAGGACCTGGGTCTCACCCTTCAGTCACCAGAAAGCATAGGTGACAGCCACTCAGAGATTGGCCAATGTCACTGCCCACACCACACCCCACCAGGCATCTACCATCATCCACCTCCTCCTGTGGCCCCCATCCTCCTGTCATCTGCCATCTGGAATGGCAGTGGGCCCCATCCCTGCTTCAGCTGCTGGAGCACTGTGGCTGGCATCACTTCTGATGGGCAGTGTCCAGCTCCTCAGGAGAATACAGCAGCTGTCCTCAGATGGGTGGCCAGGCCAGCACTGCCACCCTGGGACTGCAGACCCACCTGCCACTGCCTTCCTTGTTCACTGATGTTTTCTTTTCTCCCTCCCTTCTCTTGCTTTCCCTCTTTTTTTCTGGGATGCTAGGTACTACTCAGTATATATCCTCGAATGACCCAGAGGTCAATATCCTGACCCAGTCATGTTCAGTGTCTGGATCCTAGCCACATGGAAAGCAGAGGCAGGAGAATTGCTGGAGTCTAGGAGTTTGAGGCCAGTCTGGGCAACACAGCAAGAGCCTGCATCCTGAGTGAACGAATCAGCCATCTGACCCAGCCTCTTCCCCAGGGCTTCCACTTACAAAGATTCCACAACCTCTCCCTTCTATGCACCCTACCCAGAGAAGTTTCCTTGGTGTCAAACATCAACACTCTCTTGTACCTCATCCACTTTCTGGTGGTGTCAATAGCTTGAAGCACTAGGGCAGGAGTGGAGTGCGCATGTGTGGTGAGTCCCGCCATCTGCACCTCCCTGGACTAGAAATGGCAGCTCAGTTCCTCATCCTGTGGTCTGCTGGGCTTCTCCCTCCCCAATACCCTCATCTAGGGCTCTGTCTTAGTACTTCAGGATGAACCCTTGATCCTGACCAAGTCCTGCTTCCTCTCTGGAGCTCAGGGTCTCAGCTAAAGTGGCTTAGGATGTGGTCTTTGCTCTCATAAGGTCTCAGGGTCTTACAAGATGAGCTTTTCATTAGTCATATGAAAATGTAGGGCCGGCAAGATGGTTCAGTGATCTAAAGCACCTGCTTAGGAAAGCTTAACAAGGACTGCAGTTTGATTCCCAGCACCACATGCTGTGTCAGCCCCATCCCCAGGGCAGGCTAAGCTGGCCATAATAAAAAAAAAAAAAGAAAGAAAAAAAGCTACAGGTGTAGCTCAGTGGTATAGTACTTCCCTGTGTGCATGAGGCCCTGGGTTCTGTCTTCAGCACCACACGAACAAATGAATGAGTGAATGAATAAATAAATAAATAGCTAAAATAAGTTGTACTGAGTTTGTGGTTTTTGTCTGTTTTTTCAGATATGGCAGATACTTCTCATGCCATCTGTTTTCCCTGAAGCAGGGACTAGCTAGACCCTTGGTTCCCAAGTCTTGTGCATCCAGGGATTATAGCACCAGGCTCCAAAAGCACACACACCCTGATTCGGATCCCACCTCTACTTCAAATTGAGTTGCGTGCCTCAGTATCCTCTATAATGGGGACAGTGATGGCACCTTTCCCGCACAGTTCTGAGGATGCAAGAGCTGCATGTGAAGGATAGCCTCACACCCTCTCCCTTTCACACTGTGAATATCCCACCCCCCTCCCTCCCCCGGGATCCCAGCCCTGGAATTAGGATTGAAGAGCACGCTTCTCTTTTCCTAGCCTTTTTCAGCTGTCAGCAGTTCTCAGTTAGCAAGTGTGTCTTGAGTACATTCTATTTCAGAGATATTGCAAGATGTCGAAAGTTGGCCTTGGCCCAGGGCTGTACCTGCATAGAGCTTTCCGTGTGGCTGGAGAAGGGAAGGTGCCGAGGGGATGTATGTCCAGGGCGCTGATCACCAGCATTTCTCCATGGAGATCAGCTGCCTCCCAGGGTAGGGAGTACTCCGTGCCCGTGAGCCTTCAGGCAGAAGCTGTGGAGCCAGTCCCATGCATTGCAAGAGCACCAGTACAAGCTACACCAAGTGCCCAAGGAAGGCAGCCGGATCTGCTCTGGTCTGACCCTCTTCCTTCAAACTTTTATTTATTTATTGTCATGTAAGGCAGAAAGATAAAGCTGGCAGATGAGACACATCTCTCAGAAAAGCCGAGAGGAGGAAAAAACTAAACCGTGGTTCTGGACTTGTGATCCCTCTGCCTGCTGGGTTCCAAGACACCTGGATTGGCATCACAGCCCCATCACTGGCTTTAGAGTGAGGTTATCTCACCTTCCCAGGGTCTGGGAGCAATCAGCCATGGGCTGGGATTTCCAACACCTTGCTGGCGAGAGCAAGGGGCACCTTGTGGGAATGGACAGGACCAGAGCTTAGGGCGCAGCACTGTCCTGCTTTGAAGGTGCCTTGAGTGGGCAATCTCAACCACTGGGGTGAAGCTGGGGCCCCCAAACACCAGGCAGTGCATGTGAAGGTCAAAACTGAAGCTCCAGAGGCACAGCCCATCTGCATAGCTTCTTGGCCCCTCAGTTTCTCTATCTGCTAAATGAGATGATCATGAGCTGAGTGTGGAGATCAGGTGGGGCAGCACCTGGGAAGCACTCAGCATCCCCTGGCTGAATACAAAGCATGACATATATGTCAGTTGTCATCATGTCATCTGTCCCTAAGGGTAGAAGCAGGCATCGCTTGCCACCTGTTTCACTGTGAGGGATGTGACGAGAGGCCCCAGGTTCCTTCCTAGGAGGGGGCAGGGTAGGATGGAGGAACAGGAGAGGCTCTGGGCTTCTTTCTATCTGTGGAGAACCCTCTATCCTCCCAGCTGCCAGGGTGTGGGATTCTGATTTCCCTCACTCTAACAACAAGCAACATTACCCAAATTAAACTTTAAGAAATTTAATAGACATTGATTAAAAATTGTCTTGACCCACACAGCTCTGAAACATTGGAGAGTCAGGTCAAGGGGAGAGAAACTGATTGCAGAAATGCTGAGAATGGTCCCGGAGGACGTGCTTGTCTACTTCACCTGCGTACAGGGCAATAACTACAGAGGAGCTGCAGTCCCAGGGGTGTGGTGGCTGGAGACTCATCCTCAGTGCAAACCCCTGAATTATCAACCTGTTTTGCAAGCCTCATAAGCCTCACAAACCTCTCTACCTTGAGAGGACCACAGTGTGGATGAAAATCTCAATGAGTCAATAGAGATAGGAACCACCCGATTCCCTGGGGAATCTGCTCCTAGGCCCCGCTCCTTTGAGTTCTGCCCTCTCCAGACTTGAGTGCCATGAACAGCCACAGGGTGCACCAACATCACTTCTAGGTGTCTCTCAGCTGCAGAGGAGCTCTGAGGGGCACCCTGCTTCCTGTCCCACTGTCACCTCTCAAGAACTGTTCTTATTCTGCAACAAGGCGCCCAAGCCCTTGGTGCCCTCCCTCTGACCTCTCTGTTCACCTGCACCCTCCCTTCAAGAACGAGGCCCTTGTACCCTAAGGAGTCTCCAGGATCAACTCTTGGGCCTTCGCAGGTCTCTCCATACCCCACCCCACGCCTGGACCTGCCCTTCCACCTGGCATGAAGCATGCTCCACAGTCAGCTTGGCCTTGAGCAAGTCCTGGCCCCTTGCTGGGACTCAGCGTCCTCTCCCAGGGAGAAGGGTGAGCCTTAGATGTCCTCAGAATGTCCTCCTTGCCCAAATATTACATCAACTCTCTGTTCCCATTTTAGTAGTTTAGTGTTTGCTTTTACAGTGCCAGGGCTGAAACTCAGAGCCTTGTGCATGCTAGACAAGCGTTGTGCCACAGAGCTGCAGGCACAGCTCCTTCACTGTCCTGTGGGGGCCATTTCCTCTACTCCTTTCAAAGATGCCTCAGACTCCCTTTCCCCCAGGAAACTCTTCTTGATAAACCCATGCACACCCTCGTCATGCTCAGTTTTGTTGGTACCAAGTTGGCCTACACTGATGCTGTGTTTGCCACCCGAATTCTCACAGCCTAAGTAAAAACAACTTAGGTTTGAAACAGTAAGTACTTCTAGCTAAGACCTCTGATTGCCCCAGCTTTCCCTGTAACTAGATCTTCCCCAAGACAAACTATCATAAAATTCTATCTGCCTATGGCTTGCAATGGTGTGTTTGGGTTTCCGGTGTCTGTCTGGTCTTTCTTGCCTAGGCTGATAAGAGTGTGTCTTTCTATGCTGGGCTGTGACCTTCAGTGAGTGTGCTTTGCTGGAGTAATAGTACCACTTGGTGACCAAGTAATTCTTTCATAATTATTGGCATGCATAAGCACCCCAATAGACAGATGTGGAAACTGACTCCTCGTGTGGTCTAACAACCTACAGACAGCCAAGTAAGAGTTCCACCAGATTTGGACATCTTCCTGCCTCATCCCAGCTGCTTAGGTCACTGACTCTGAACTGCTTTGGATGTCGGCTTAAGCCTTAATCCCTTTCAGTATCAGGGCTGTGAATTGTGGCCCAGGGCTGGCAGGGGAGCCAGAATAAGCAGATTTGACTTCTAATCTGATGCATCCATCTGGCGCAGAGAGCTGCCAAACTGGGAGTGCTCCCCCCACGCCTCTTTTCCGCTGGCTGCAGCAGCTGTCCTCTCACCCCTCTCTATCTACACGCACACCACTCCCTCCTCTGGGAGCCCCCCAGGCCAGGTGGGGTCCCAGGAGGACGTGAGTGGGGACAGGCAGGCTGTTTTTCTTCCTCCATTGTTCTATCCCTGTCCATTGTGTGTGCTGGGAGCAGAAGTCACCAAGTTGCCTGGCAGACTCTCTGCAGAGTTGGGTTAAGTTTCCGGAGGGGACTGATCTGTTATGAATGGCTGAAGCTTTTCAAGAATATTTTGGCCAGGCCTGCCTAGGAAAGCCTGGTAGGGGTGAGGGGGGATGAGACTTTCTGCTTTCTGGGGGCCAGCTTTGAAGTTAGAGGTCCCAGGGACCTTGACAGACCATGGCTTACCAAGCCCACCTTGTGGACTAGGCCTTCCATTGTGGGTGGCCTGGGAAAGTGAAGACACCCTGGAGTGGAGGAGCCAGTGGACAGACGGTCAGCCAGGCTGTCAGGAAGCCAAAATTGTATTGTTTTTTGTCTGGAATACCTGAGCCCCCAGCTTGGATGACTCACACCTAAGGATAAAAAGCTTCACTGAATTTATCCCAGGAAACAAAAATGGAAATTCAGAGCTGTTTTGAAGCACCTCAGCGTTCACCATGGACTGAGTAATCCTCCATCTGGATCTCTTTCCTTACCAGCAGGTTGGGCGTGCCTGGGGCCACTTCCTAGTGCCAGGTGCTTTGCATATTTCTCGGGAGCTGACGGAACCCACTTGGAGATTAGCTCAATCAGAGAACCTGTACAGCGCCTCATTTCATCTGGTCGCTTCACAGGGGTTAGGGAGCATTCCAAACCACACCACCAATGCTTGTAGCAGAGCTGGGATTTGAACTCAAGCCCAGGACCCTTCAAAGTCTACTTCCTACAATAGAGACCCTCAAACACTGTGCATAAGACATTCCTGGGTGCTGGCCAAGAGTACATATTTCTGGGTCCTGACCCTCTCTATTGTAATCCTATTAATGGAGGGCTAGGAGGAACCAGTATTGTTACCAAGTTACGCAAGTGATTCTGAAGTGACTGGGTCACAGGTTGAGAAACTTGCCTCAGGACAAGTTTTAAACCTCAACCAGAGAACAGGAACCATGACCGCCTCAGGCAACTGCCAGCCTTCACAGATGACCCAAAAGGAGCACCCTGGACCTCAGAAGACAGAAGTAACTAACTTGCAGCCCACAATGCCCTCTTATACTTCTGAGCATTTTAAATTCCCAAGAGAGAAGACTGAGCCATGAGATCAGGAATGAAAGGAGGCCCATTCA
>PVKN010027936.1:0-13379 GCA_004027915.1 Capromys pilorides
AAATAAATAAATAAATAAAATTTAAAAAAAGAAATGTTCATAGGCTGCACCAGGGCCAGTGGAGGGAACATGTGCAGTCACCCATTCACTTAGCTCTATGCAGGAGAAAGCTCTGGGAGCAAGAAAGGCAGCCACTTTTTAGCATCCATGAGCAGCATAGTAATAGTTGGATGTAAGAAACGAGATACACAGTTCCGGGAAGTGGAGCTGGAAATCTCTGTAGCCAGCTTTAATCACACAACAAGTTGCACACTGGGAAACAAGTACAAAAACTCACTGTGGAAGGGAAATAGTAAGAGCTCCAAGGCCAGGGCGGCCTGGAGAGGTGGAAGAAAAACACGCGGACGGGGCATCGCGCTGGGCAGGGCCCACGGGCTCCGGACTCAGTGCTGCAGATGCGGTGGTGCGCCGAGCCTGTGCCACCTCCCCGCGGTGCCTAGGCATCCAGGGAATCAGCCTGAGTCTCTGTCTGACATCTGGACTCCATCACTGAAGAAAGCAAGCAGATCTTTGTTCGGGTTCTATACGTGTGTGTTGGGCGGCATCTACGTTATACTAAGCACAACTAAGAAAGGTGAGTTTCTGTCCCAGGAGGCCTGAAATCTGCAAAGAGAAAGAGACACTGGGCCTGGAGCATTGTGAATGAAATAGGACATAATAAATGTTACGCATGTAATTATTATAATAATATATTTTTAAAATTATGGAATATTTCCATTTTTCCAATAACAAGGAGGGAGGTTAAACATGACTTAAAATTTGATTGGAAGACTCAGACTCACTGGACAGATCACAGCCCTTAACCCTTGAAAAATGTGAAAACTACATTATCCGTAATCCCAAACATTGAAGCCTTCACCTCCTCAGGAAAAAAAAAAAAAAACAACTCAGTTCCTTACCTGGGGCAAGAATAATATAGAAAAGCTGAAAATGTAATAGATGAATGTAGACCTAAATTCTAGGAAAATGCCTGACATGTTAGCCACTACCATGAAGTTTCCAACTGTAAAATATGTAAGTGGTAATTTTTTTTCAGAACTGGGGATTGAACTCAGGCCCTTGCGCTTGCCAGGCAAGCACTTATTCTACTGAGCTGTCTCTCCAGCCCCTGTGGTAATTTACTTTAGAATAAAAACAACCCAGAGATGATGGATTTACTATTAAAAATGAAGAAATTAATATTCTAAACTTCAAATTTTCACCGAGAATAATAGGTTTTTGTCCAAATAATAAAACTGGTGACATTTTGCCCTAATTTTTTAACAGCTTTTATCTAGAACACAAATGATTCTTCCAACAAGAATGTGTGCAAATAACCACAACAGATTTCTCTACAAAGTTAAAATAAAGTTCTGCCTTCTCCGATGCCCCATTCTAGCACTCTGGATCCCCTGAAGCGCGCCTCCCCTTTCCCTGCTGCCGCTGACCTCCTCCTCGTCCTCCTCCTCCTCCTCTCTCCTGCCCTGCAGATGATTTCAGAGTGCTCGGCCCTGCCGATTCCATCGTGGTCAGGGTGGGAGAAGACGCCCTGCTCACCTGTTGGCTCCTCCCCAAGAGGAGCGCCGCGCACATGGCGGTGGAGTGGTACCACGCCCAGCCCCGGACAGCCACGCCTGCACAGGAGGACGGGACTGACTTGGTCAAGGTGCAGATGGAGAGCCGCGGGGGCCGGCTAGAGACCGTAGAGGACGGTGTTGCTGAGGGAAGCGTGACTCTCAGGATACGCGACGTCCAGCCGTCCGACAGTGGGCAGTACTGGTGCCGTGTCCAGGATGGGGACTACTTTGGAGAAACAAGCTTGCTGCTCCAAGTAGCGGGTGACTATCTTGGCAAAGACATAATAAGAGTCTCTGGGCGGGAGGAATCCGGGGTAAGAACCTCCTTTGAATCACTTAGGCAACTGTAATGCTTAGCCCTTTTCTCTGAGCTATCGAGGAACAGGCAACTCCGAAATCCTCAGAGCACGCTTCCTTGTAGAGAATTGCCCAATTTTTTTTTAAACTTTATTTGTTTATGTTATGGCCGGCTCAACCTGCCCTGGGAGTGGCGATGGCGCAGCATGTGGTGCCAAGGATCGAACCATGGTCCCTGCGGTTGCCTAAGCTTGCCTAAGCAGGCACTTTAGACTGCTGAGCCATCTTGCTGGCCCCAACTGGCCCAAATTTCATTGCATAAAATTGCAATTTTATGACCATCTTGAAGGGTAATTTGGAAGCTATAGCATGAGGGCATCAGTGATTTTGCATGGGCACAAATGTGTAAGGCAGAAAGCTGGTGGGCAAGGGCAGGCCGGCCGCTGAGTGGGCCCAGCTGGCTGCCCAGCACCCCGTCTCCGTGGACCCAGCTCCTCTGCAGTAACTGAAACGCAGAACGTCATTGCTTAGTGTGACGCCCGTTGCTGGGCTGAGGTGAGGAACACTTGGCCTCCACGGGGAGCGTTACGCGCCACACTCAGCGGTTCCAGGACCCTGGGGGCTTGGGAAGCCCCCACACAGAGGCTTTGCAGTATACAGTTATTCAGTAAAGCTGGAAGAGTTGGGGAAGAAGGGGGATAAAGGACTAGGCCAGCCTCATGGGGCCGTGCCTGAAAGTAAACCACCCCATGGTTCCAGACAGCGCTGCTCCGTGCTGAGGAGAAAAACCAGGCAGAGCCACTTTCCTCACTGGGGAAGCCGTTTTTAGGGGATGCTGATGTCTAGGCCAGCCCTGCTTCTCTGTTCACTTTATCACCCATAACTATGACTTCCACTGCTACTGCAGTCCAGATGATTTCAAATGAGTGGAAGAACGTACGTGTTTCTGAGACACAGGTGAAGGGGAATGGATGCGTTTCTTATTAAGGATGTTTAGAACCACACCAAACTTTTTCGATGGCTCCAGGAGAAGCGGGTGGGTCTCTTTCTCTTCATAAATAAAAGCAACATTCCCATCTATGGAAAATATAGTCCCCTTGGGTGTGGGAGTCGCAGCATTGAATAGAGAAAAAGATTCATGACTTAGGTCTATTGCACTAAACTAGAACTTTCAAAGGGTGCTTTCAAAACATTGTCCCTATAGATCATTTCAGTAGAATTCCTCAAGCAGTTTATCTAATGAACTCCAATTACAATCACCCCCAAAAGAAATGGGACAAATAGTCCACATGGAGGTGACTTCTGAAGTCATATTCAGTACTTGGTTGAAGTCTGGGTGTGATTCAAAACAGGAAACAAATGACCCGATACAGACACAATTAGGCAGAAAGGAGCAGTTCAGAGAAGGGCTGCTGGGTGCGATTAAACACATCTTCATTTATAGTGCTAGAGACACAAGCAAAAAGTTCTTATTTCTGCCTTCTCTCTTCCTGCCTTTCTGGATCTGAAGGATCTGCTAAAATTTAAAGATACAGACTGAAACCAATGAAATGTGTCAGAAAACTGCAGTGGGAAGAAACCTCTGGAACACTTTCTACTCCTCAGACCGCTGCATCAGTCTCTCTCTGGCTTTCTGTCACTGCCTCTGCCTCTGCCTCTGTCTCCATCTCTGTCTCAATCTCCATCTCTGTCTCCATTTCTGTCTCTGTCTTTCTGTCTGTCTCTGTCTGTCTGTCTGTCTCCTCTCTCCTCTCTCTCTCTCTCTCTCTCTCTCTCCCTCCCTCCCTCCCTCCCTCCCTCCTCTCTCTGCATAAAATCCCTAGGGCCTCCGCAGCAGCTCGTGTCTCTGGGCTCCAGGCCTCAGGGCTGCTCTTCTCTCCCGCAGGACTTGGATCTTCCCCTAATGTTCACATCACCAGGAATGGAGAGGGTGGAGCCCAGCTTGTGTGCATAGCAGATGGCTGGTTTCCAGAGCCCCAGGTCTACTGGGAGGACAGATGGGAAGAGAAGCTGCTGCTGGTCTCAGAGCACCACGTCCCAGATGAAGATGGCCTGTTCCACGTGGAAGACACTCTCGTGCTTGGAGAGTTGTCTGCAGCAACCGACACCGTGTCCTGCTTCATCCACAGCCCTGTCCTCGAGGAGGGAAAGGGGACAGCCCTCAACCTCCCAGGTTGGTGCTCTGTCAGGTGACAGACCAGCTGGAGAGCTTAGGGGAGCTAAGCAGCAGTGACTCATGCTTTCTATCTGGAAAAATCTCTGGCACTTAGTATATGTCAGACATTCCTGTACAGCCATGGAACTTACCTGAAGCTGGAAGTCGGGACGTTTCGAGTAGCTTAGAAGCTTCAGTCATCTTCAGGCTCTACCGCAGGCTCCGCCTTGCCTCCTGCTGCACTGCTGTTTCTATTCACACCTGTCACTGCAGATATAATCTCTTAACAGAACTATTTCCCCATGATGTGGGGTGTCAACTATATCCTGTTCTCTATTGTACAGTGATAATCAGAGAGGAAGACAACCATTTGTATAGTAGAATAGCACCTTATTTACCTTACTTATAAATAACAACAAAAGAAATAAACAAAGGACCCAATACCACACAATAGTGGAAAGTTGAATATGCTACCAAATGTTACAGCACTGATGAAAAATATTTTTAAATAACTTTACTGCCAGAAAATATCTTCATGACACACCATTCAGTACAAAGACTGCATCTGTCTATCAACAAGTAGACATTTCTAGTTATGTAAAAAAAAAAAAAATACTGGCTTTAAATAGCTTGTAAGTAGACTAAGACTTAGGACACTTTCTGTATTTGAATATGCTATTTTTTATTTGTCTATGTTTTTTGGCTGGTGTGGGCTGCCGTAGGGGCAGGTCTAGTGCTGCATGTAGAGCTAGAGATCAAACTACGGTCCCATGCACCTGACTGAGCTTGCCTAAAGGGGTGCTTTAACCCACTGAGCTATTGGGCAAGTCCCCCATTATTATTTATATAAGCAAATAAATTAACATAAATGTTATAGTTCAATATCCAAAGAGCAAATCTGACATATTTCGAGTTTAGAAGTGTGGGTCATACTTGCTTATGTTCGCATATTTTCACACTTTCCGTACACTTACATGAAGAATTGGCACTATTTTTAAATGATAGTTAAATATCAGCAAAAAAACAATTATTGGGTGATAGAACTAATACCATTTTTATTGGGCAGAAAAAAAAGCAAAAAGCTGTAGCACTATCTGCATCATCACACAAAAGAATGCTTTTCTGTATTTCATGTTTAATTAAACTGAAGTCCTCAGGAAAATGTAAAACTTGCTGTTATTTGCTAATAGCTTCTCTCCTTTCCTTTAGACCTCGCCCCTTAATATGTTGCTCTTCTTCTCCCTCCAGAGAAGCTGCAGACGGAGATGGGTAAGCAGGCCACCCCAGCATGCACCAGGCGGTGCCTTTCCTGTTCCACTGGAGGGCAGAGCTCTTCCCCTTACTAAAGATTTCCTGGCATTCAGCAAAGCTTTCCCCATGTGTGCCCTGCCCTGGGGGAGTCACGGGGACTCCACTGGGTACCTATTAGGGGGTCCAGCCATCACCTCTGGCCCCTGTGGAGAGAGGACAGGAAACTGCCTTCGAGGTGTGTGAGGAGTCCTGGGGCCCCTTTAAAACATCGCACCTACACACTCTGGTCCTTAGAGATTCTGCCCCTGCCTCTCACCCCAGTGGACTCTTAACTTTATTACAAACAGTGAGAGCTGTTTCTAAGTACAGCCTGGAATGATGCCATGGGATTGACAAGTTTTCCATGCTTTATGTGGTTTTTATTTTGTACTTATTTATCCTACCTTTTGATGATGCTGCAGATACTGATTTATGGGGCCTAAGATAAGCAGTTATAAAACTAACCAGCTGGTACTTGAGCCCCTTTCAGTTCCTCCTGTACCACCTTCCCCGCCTGGTCTCCAGGGCTTTCCTCCCAGCCCATGGTAACCCACCCGTTCCCTATTCAGATACAGTCGAAGTGGGATAAATCAGTTCCTGCTTCATCAAGACCCTGTTGTCCAGCAGTCACACGTTATGGAATTGGGGTGGGGTGGGGGCCTAGTACATGCATGTTAGTGAACATAAGCAACCTTTCAGCCCATGTAGGAGTTTTTAAGATAATCAGAGTTAATAAAAAACACTCCCATCTCCACAAGACTCCAGCATGACACCTTTGAACTCAGTGGGCCATAAATATGAAGGGAGGGGCATCAGGAAGGCCAACGTTGGTTCCCCACGCTCAGAAGAGGCACAGCCTGTGAGCCTTGCTCCTTCCAGTAGGATCCTCCTGCCTGGTGCAGCAAAGATTCCTGACCAGACAGGAACCTTACTGGTGGAGCTTGTTAGTTACAGGCCGGGAAGCTGAGCCAGTGTCCAGAGCAGGCTGAGACAGGTCTCTGTCCTTCAGGAAGATTTTAGGGACAGGGTCATCCTCTGAGCTGAGCCAGTCGGACATGCTCATCAGAGACTAAAAGCATAAAGTGCATCTCGTGATGTGTTTTCCCTGTCTGGTGTCTTCTGGAACCACAAGAAACAAGGTGGAAACACTGAGCCTCCCTCTGCAGTGAGTGAACGAATCACTCCTTTTGCATATGGATTATTTTTTGCATTTTGTATCTTGCCAGCCTCCCAATTCTATATCCTTAAATATCCCTCCAGGTTTACTGAGAACGTTAAATTCAGTTTTGCTTATAACTCAACACACAAGGAACCTTGGCAAAATAGAACATAAAAGCTAGACCTGATTTAGAAATACCTTGAGGAAGATTTCTTGATTTCCTTACTAAAACATAAATAGCATTACCTTAACCTTTGGCCATAACCAAATCAGAGAGAGGGACTGGCTTCGTTGCCCTCACATCTCACTAATCTGTATCCCATTCCCACGCATCAAGTTCATCTAGGCACTCTATTCAGAGTCTCTGTGCGATCCCACAACAACCATGCAATCTTCACAGTAACAAACCAATTTTGTAATTTAAGAAATGGAGCCATAGACAGATTAAGAAGTAGAGCCGTGGAGATCTGCAGTGATTCAGTGTTCATGTAATTCTGGCAGTTTTAACTGGAAATATATTTCATTGTTAGTCTATCATGTGAATAAAATTATGCAGGGATTATGTGATCACAGTGGGTAGGGATTCAATTAATGACATGTTCATACTGTGATGCATCTTGGGAAGGTTCTTCCTTGAACAAGGGCAACTTCTTTCCTGAGTCTATTGGCTGCCTGTCTATCCAAGGGATGTCCTTGAGCCTTACACCTCCCCTAGATGCTCATGGGTTCAAATCCTTACCCCTGACAACCCTGTTGGTGCTATTTACTTCATTCTGATTCACCCATTATGCTGTCTGCCTATTTAACAGCTTCCCTAAAAGTGATTGGACCTTCCCAGCCCATCCTTGTCCGAGTGGGAGAAGACATACAAATGACCTGTTATTTGTCCCCCGACACTGATGCCCAGAGCATGGAGGTGAGGTGGGTGCGATCCCTCTGGTACCCTGCAGTCCATGTGTATAAGGATGGGAACCACATGGCCGGAGAGCAGATGCCGGAATACAGAGGGAGGACCTCGCTGGTGGGTGATGCCATCCACAAGGGGAGGCTGACCCTGCAGATCCACAGTGCTAGAACTTCAGACGATGGGCAGTACCGGTGCCTGTTTGCACAAGACAACGTCTACCAAGAGGCCAGCTTGGATCTGAAGGTGGTAGGTAAGGATTCCAGATAGGGGTTTTAGATCCAACACCTGTTCCTACCACATGAACGTGTTTGTTCTTAGAAAATTTTTCTGTCGTTTGAAATTTTCTTAATTTCATTCACTGTCTGTATTTTATTGAATCTCCAGTAAGCAGGAAGTACCACAGATACCTTAAATCCACAAACTAAAGTGCACTAAACTTAATCCTGTACATATAGAACTTGTATCTTTCTGAGCATCTCCACAAAGTGACCTATATTTAGGAAAACTAAGACTTTTAGTCCATGATTTTTCACCAGACTTATTATTTCACAATGTGTTATTAAAATTCTGGAAAATATAGTTATTATATTGTGTAATAATTTGAAGACTAAATCATATCCATAATATAAATAAAAATCTTAAAGAGAGACAATCTTGGCAAAAACAGAGGAGGAAAGAGTAAATCCCTCCCTAGGATCAGGTGCCAAGCTGTGCAGACATCACTGAGGACATGGGTTAAAACCTTGGCGACTTCCTACACATCGTACATGGATTTTGAATCCAAATTAGTAAGTGTGTTTGAGGAACACACACAGGAGCACATGTTGGACATCCAACGGATCCCCTCATTTTCTGCTATTAGACATGGCCATTTATGACTTTGGTCTTGGAGATTATTCTTTTACTCTTCTTACTCTTTTTTATTGTCTTTACCTGATCCATGTTCTGTTGAAAAGTTATTCTGTTCTCAGAGACAGAAGATAAAGTTGAGGGGTGAAAATTTAATTTGCCTCTGACTCTGTCCCATGATGCCTTAAGAATAAAAAAGAAAATACAAACAATATCAACAATAACAACAAAAAACAAAAACCCGCTCTCCAAGCGGAGGGTCCTGGCACCTCATGCTTTGCTGCACCCCCAAGCCTTCCGGCTGCCCCCTCAGTGAAATCTCTGGCCTCATGACAGCCTGCAGGAGCCCCAGGCTTGCCTCCTTGTTCTCTGTTCCCAGCTGTGGGTTCTGCCCCACTCATCACCGTGGAGCAGCAGAAGGATGGAGTGAGACAGCTGGTGTGTGCTTCCGATGGGTGGTTCCCACCTCCTAACGTGCAGTGGAGGGACACGGAAGGAAGAGAGATGCCAGCAACCCCTGTAGCCCTGCGTCAAGACAGCCAGGGGCTGTTCTATGTGGAGTCACTACTGTTGGTCACAAACAGCTCCATGGTAAACGTGACCTGTGCCATCAGCAACCTCCCCCTGGGGGAGGAGAGAACAGCAGCTGTTGCTCTCTCAGGTTGGTGATTCTGTATGTTCCTTTATGACTGGAATGAAACATCAGCGCAACTCAGGCTTGCTCGTTTTATTGCTCTGCTTTAAAACTTAAACACATGGGGCCAGGGAGGTAGCTCAGGGACACAAGTGCCTGCCCGGCAAGTACAAGGTCCTGAGTTCAATCCCCGGTTCTACCAAAAAAATAAATAAATAAATAAATAAATAAATAAATAAATAATAACAATAATATAAAATTTAAACACGTTTTCACTCTGATTTAATATTCTACTGTATGTTACAAACCCAGTTTTCACGACTCCTAGGCATCCTGCTTGGCTGAGTTTCTCATCCAGGCCCCCACTGAGCTCCAAGGGTGCACTTATTGTTGGGCACACACTGAACTCTAATCACTGATGCTAGCTTACAGGACCTACACACTCCCTTCTTATGTGAAAACAAGAGTAGAAGCTTTTTGCTCCTTTTGGAAAATTGTTTTCCAGATTAAAAACTAACTTTCTCCACCACTGTCTTCTTGGCTGTGGCCTGAGTGCTTGTATCCTTTTGCCACCTGAGCTATTCCACTGGTTGTGTGACATAATTGACAAGGAAAGGAGACGGCTATGTGCGTGTATTCGTATGTGTGCACATGGCTGAGAGGAGCGCACGAAAACTAGCCAAGACCTTCTGGCTGTTCCTCAGTGTCTACACAGCACTCGACCAGCTGCCTCCTCGCTTTCCTGGAGCTGCTCCGATGAAAGGGATGATCTTGATGTCTTTCCAGTTTCGTGGCTCACTGGAATTCTAGGGTTTTCCTTTCAGAGTCCAAGATGAGTTTTTCCTGGAAGACCCTGCCTGCTTTGGGATTGCTTCTTGCCATGACCATAGGCCTGATCTGGATGAAGAGCTATAAAAAAGGTACCTCAGGGGAGTGGAAGCAGTGGAGCCTGCAGCACACACTGCAGTGCGACTCCCCGTGTGCCTTCCTTGGCCTCTCTTTTCACTGTCAATAATGGAAGGCATTCAGAGAGTATCCATCAATTATTCAATATGGAGAGTCCCTGGTTTATATTCATGTAACCAGGCTTGGTTGTGAACAAATGTAAAGTTTACAGTGATAATAGAAGAAATGGGATTAAAAGACAATAACTTGATTCTGTAACAGTCATTCCCTGAACTAGTTGAGGGAGAGGAAGAAAAAGGTGGGAAAACTGTCTTGTGGTTGAAGATGAGAGCTGAGGTGTTCAGTGAGGTCCTGTTGGCATGAACACCTCACCATGATCTTCAGAGGTGCAGTGGCTTACTGACTGGCAGCTCTGCTTTGCCAATGAGTGTCTTCTTATGTGCTGAGAGGGTATTTTCTGTGCCCTAGAAGTTCTGAAGTTCTACTTGAAATTTCCTGCTACTAAAATGTCTATTTGTTAAGATGTGAATAGCATGACATTTTCAACACTGATGCATTATCAGGATGAACTTTTTTTCTTTACAGCGAATGTGACCCAGGATTCTAACCCAGGCCACTTGGAACCAGCTCTTCCTGAAGAACACAGGAATGTGACCCATGACCATTCATCCCACAGAGTTCTGACCACCTCCTCTACACGCTGGGTTAGGAAGGGCTCACATCTGACAGATGAGATTGAGAGTCTGAGGTCAAGGATGGGATAGTATCAAGGACAATGTCTTGAGGAAGAAAGTCACTGATGTGTTACGGAAAAGTTGGGTTTGGAGCAATGAGTTGTTATGGAATGAGTGCTGAGCCATTGCCTCTCCACCAAACCTCTTCCTCAGGTGGCCTTTAGTCTGTCAGTCTCCTTATTTATACCTCTGGCCACATCTCCTTCGTAACAGGACCAAAACTTTTATTTTTGATTGTTCCTCTCCATTTATTGCTCACCTGAATACCTCCTGAACCCAAGCGGGCCCAATCATCATCACCGCGGAAGCAAACACCTTGAATTCTAGAAGCCAGAATGATGTTAGGAGTCCCAGATCTTTTCTCCTTCTGCCAACGCCTCAACAATCTCCCAGTCATGGGTGCTTTAACTTCATCTCAGCTTCACATCAAATCCAGAGACTGCTCCCTTCAGAGGCTGGTTCTATTCCAGGCTCTGTACCATCCTGTGGACTGATCACAGTGTGGCATCTGATCGCCAAACCCTTAGGAAAACCCAGTGGGAAGGGCAATTCAACCTAGAGGAGCAAATAAAAAGAATTAAGCATTTGCTCATTTTCTTTAAAATGGTAACAATTATATTTTCCATGTAAATGCAGCTGAGAGGACAAAAATAATACAGTTTTCAAAAAGATTAAAAAATACAACTGCATATAAAGACAGAAATCTATTCAGCAAGACAGAACCTTGAAGTGTGTGAAATATGCTTTGAAATCTCTGCCTCAGAGTTTTTCAGAAAGTTAGTAGAAGTCATGGAGTGAAGAAAATCCTTAAAAATACTAGTCTAATACCATGAGAAGATTTTAACTATATTTCAATTTCATTGACTAATTTTGAGCTACTCTGAATTTTTGTATTTTCATGATTCACCTTTAGCAACTCCTATGCATTTGGAAATCAGTACATTTATTCTGTGTTTTCCACCCTGTGAGATTACAGATGTTCAAAGTAGGTGTTGAGGATCTTCTGAATTTCTGCAGGACTTCTGTGTTTCTATAGGATCTGTAATGACTTCACCCTTTTCATTCTTTATTGCATGAATTTGAATTTTTTTCTTTTCTTTTTCGGATAAGGGTGGCTAGGGGCTTATCAATTTTATTCTCTCAAAGAACCAACTCTTCAATTCACTAGTTCTTTGTATTGTTTTCTTCATCTCCATCATATTAATTTCTGGTCTGATCTTTATAATTTCCTGCCTACTTTAGGCTTTGACCTTGATGTGTACTACTGATTTCCACGAGGCTACTAAAGGAATATGTAATGCTTAAATTTTATTCTTATTTTTAATTTTTGACCACTTTTGTATACTTATATATGGTAATTTGAATAACTAATTTGAAGATAAAAATATGCAATATGACAGGCATTGTTATCATTTTGAATTCTTATCATTTTGCAAATTCTGTTATTACTAAAGGTTTTTTTTAGCTATCATTTATTCTCTCTTCTTTTAAAAAATATTTTGTTGGGAATATAAATCAGCAGCACCTGCCTGCCTGGCAAGGGCAAGGTCCTGTGTTTAATTCTTGGTACAAAAAGTATTTTCATTATCCTCCTAATTCCTCTCCTGGTGCATTTGTAGTTTATGTACAAAAAATGCTAATATTTTTTTGAATGTTGATTTGTATCCTGCTACATTACTGAATTTGGTTACTAAATCTACAAATCTTGTGGTGGAGTTTGTGGAGTCTTCTATGTACAGTAGCATGCCCAGTGAAAATCATGATAATGTCTCTGTCTCTTTTCCGATCATTATTCTTCTCTCCCACTTTTCTAATTGCTCACTCTGTCTCCAGAACTATATTGAATAGGAGTGCAGACATCAGACATCCTTGTCTTGTTCCTGATTTTGAAGTAAGGCTTTTACTTTTTGTGCATTTAGTATGATGTTGGCTTTGGTTTCTCATGGATGGCTTTTATCAGGTTAAGATACAGACCATCTATTCTGATTTTCTGTAGGATACTATCATGAATGAGTGTTAGACTTTGTCAAAAGCTTTTTATGCACCTCCTGAGATAATCATGCACTTTTTGTTTTTGGTTCTATTGATGTGATGTATTACATTTATGGATTTGTGTGTGTTGAATCATCCCTGAATTCCTGGTATAAATCCTACTTGGTTGTGATACATAATCTTGACAATATGCTGCATTCTGTTTGCTAATATTTCATTGAGGATTTTGCATCTATGTTCATTAGGAAGATTGGCCTATAGTTCTCTTTTTTAGCTGGATCTTTCTCTGGTTTTGGCATCAGAATAATGCTTGCCTCTAGGAATGAGTTTGGGAGAATTTTTTTCCATTTCAATTTCTTTGAAGAGTTTGAGAAAAGTTGCCATTAAATCTCTACATTTCTTGTAGAATTCTGCTGTGAATCCATCAGGGTCTGGGCTTTTGTTGGGAGGTTTTTGTTTTTGTTTTTTTACATTTTCAGTTTCATTTTCTCTTTTTTGGCTTATTCGGAGTTTGTATATCTTCTTGACTCAGCTTTGGCGTTTCATATGTATCTAGAAAACTACCCATTTCCTCTGTGTTTCTCATCCTGTGAGAGTAAAGATTTTGGAACCCAGTATTGATGATCTTCTGAATTACTATGGGCACTATAATCATTTCACCATTTTCATTCTTTATTGCATGAAGTTGAGAATTTTTTTCCTTTTTTTGATTAGATTGGCTAGAGGTTTATCAATTTTATTCATTCTTTCAAACAACTTGATTGATTTATTCTTTGTATTGTTTTCTTCATATTCATCATATTAAATTCTGCTCTAATCTTTATAATTTCCTGTTTTCTTTGGGTTTTGGGCTTGACTTGCTCTTCTTTTTCTAGGAGCTTTTGGGGCAGCATAAGCTCA